>BQNB010106138.1:5431-23453 GCA_026074375.1 Tanacetum coccineum | reverse complement strand
TTTTTTTTTGGAAAAACTTTGTAAAACAAAGTTGTTAAGCTCGTGGGGCTTAACAACTTTCTCAACTACAACTTTTTTTGAAAGCTTATAAATAAGCTAAAAACGGGCTTCTAAAGTGACAGAAGCTAAAAAGAGCTTAACAGCTAAAATGCTAAGTCATTTTGGCTTTTTGGACACTTAAGCTAATACTAGGATTAAAAAGCTAAAAGGGTTGTCTAAACCTAACCTAGATAAGCACTAAAAAGCTAAATTCTACAAACTAAATAAGCTAAAAAAGGAGCTTAAGTTGACAGAAGGCCAAATTAGCTTAAAAGGCAAAAGTGCTTAAGTCTTTGGACCTTTTGTGGACAAATAAGCTGAAATTAAAGAGAATAAGCTTAAGAGGGACCTAACTTATCCTAACTAAGCACTATGAGCTAAATGGAGCTTATGAAATAAGCTGAATAAGCCAAGAATGGAAACAAGCCATTTCTACACTAAAGCTTAAGCTAAAACAGTCAAAGGGCAACTTATAGCTTAAAAATAAGCTATCTAAAGAGCTTTTCAAGGGCTGAGATTTAGAGGGCTTATTAAGGAGCTTATGGGCTCACAAAATAAGCCAAAATCTTGGGCTTGAGTTCACTAAAAAGCTAAGAAAAGGAAGCTTAAAATCACCCCTTTGCACCAGGGGAGATTAATGCTAACACAAGGGCTTATTTGACAGCTTTTTAAAAGCTGTCAAATAAGCTTAAATTTAAAAGATAAGTTGAAACAGCTAAAGTACTCTAGGAAGTGGACTTGTGCACAAATTTTTGACCTCTAAAAGCCATTTAATACTGCTGAATTTTGAGAATGAAAATGGGACTTTTTGCAAAAAAAATGCACACTTAACTTTGGTGGATTTGACTTAACAAAGTCAAATGACCAAAGGGGTTTGTGACAGCTTGTTTAAACACACAAAAACACAACCTTTTTCAAAACCACAACTCAACAATTACAAGAGCTTATGAAATAAGCTCTTGTGGTTTTTTAAACACCACAGTTTCAAAAATGACTTAGAAAAACTTTGAAAAACAACTTTAAAACTTAAAAACCTTTAAAAACAGCCTCAAGTAAGCTTAACACTTAAGCTGAATCTAGTTTAATGACCACAACCCATACCAAAAACTTGTTTGACCCGTTTTTAGTGTTAACCCAAACACTCCCTTAATTTTTGAAAAGTGACTTAAAAACCTAAAAGAGCTGTTTTAAACTTCAAATTTTAAAGATTACTACTAACTAAACAATACTAAGCAACAAAATATGAAAGCTGAACAATTAAGCTCTTGTTAGAGGACAATAAGCTAATGACAGTTTTTAAGCTATACTAGGCAGTTTACACTCAAATTGCATAAAAATGAAATAAAGCACTAAAAGGCATAATTTAAGCACTAATAAACATAAATAAGCACAGAAGACAGTTAATAAGCTAAAAATAAGCTAAATAAGCAATTGCTACAGTACTTTTTTAAGCAAAATTTAAAAGAAATTGTACCTTTAATCCTTTGCTCAAAAAGGATTTTTGGAACCTAATAAGCTCTAAATTCCTACCCAAAGCTTATAAATAAGCTTAAACTAAGCTAAAACCAATAAGCCATCCAATATTGCTTATTCCTCCATACTTGATTCAATCCAACAGTACTTTGTCTCTTTTTGTGAATTTTTCTTAAAGTTTTTACAAACAACAGGTTAAAAAAATATGCTTTAAATTGAGAGCTTAAAGATTTTTAAAAGACACTTGAAACTTAGAACACAAGTAAAAAAACTTAACTGAATTTCATTAAAATGAAGTACAAGTACAATTAAAAGCTTAACTTAAAATTTAACACACTAACTTTTTAAAACTAAAAGCTACACACTAAAACTACACACTATCGCCACAATGGCTTACAATGCTTTATATAGTAAAAAAAACGACTAGGGTTCTTGCTCTTGGAACTTTGTCTTCTTGCAATTGTGTTTGTTTGTAGACACACAAACACAAGTGTGTTTGTTGTGAGTGTGCAAAGACCAATCAATCCTGGCCCTTCAAAATTCTTGGTGCCCAAGTCGACTTATATCGACCTTTGATCAACTTTTGGTGGGAGTTTGGGGATTGCCAACATGGCAAACCCATGTGGGTGTGGGGTTTAAGATTGTGAGGTTTTTGGAGGTTTATGGGAAGTCAAACAATGGTGACAGGTTGTGGGGTTAGGGATTTGGCGGGAACACACGAAGGGGATATACAGTGTTTTAAAAGTTATGGTTGAAGTTTGTGGAATTGGCAACATTGGCCCCTCATGGTTATAAGTCTCTTTGCACCCATGGTCCTTGTGGTTTAAATGTTTTGAGGACTTGGCAATATAACCCCCCAAGGGTTATATTTGCAATTACACCACTCGTCCTTATTAGTTATAGCTCTTTCCATTTGGCAGTTTAGCCCCTTGTCTTTCTTTCTCTCATTTCTTCTATTTAAAATAAGTTTAGGGATTTACAAGTTTAGTCCCTAAACTTACTTTTCTTGACTTTTGGCTTCGGGGTTGACTTGGGTTGACTTTCTGTTGACTTTTTCAGGCTTGGGCTTGGACTTTGACTTTGTCTTTTTCCTGCTTTTCCATTCCGAGTCCGGTTTTGTCGTTTTGGCTTCGTTTTTCGTCCTTTTCTTAGTTATCCGTTCCTGCACAATACAATTAGCAAAACAAGCATATATTTGGCATTTTAAGTCCGTTTTTGGTTATTTTAGCTCGTTTTTAAAGGTAAAAGGTATGTGTAATTAAACACATACCAAAATCCCCCATACTAAGGTATTGCCGTGTCCTCACGCAATGTTCTAGCAACACACAGGAAAACTCAAAGTGCACAGTGAGAGTTCAACAAAACTAATATCCCTGTGATTCCCTCTACAGGAGGTAATCGTTTCCTCTGAAGCAAGCTGATCAAAGCTAGAATGCAATACAAAGAAAAATAAGTTCTGCCGCTAAGATGGAGCATAAGACAGGATGTAGGATGTACGCCTTAGGACAAAATAAGTCAGTTTGACACAAAGTGAATCAGTGATTCTAGCATTAGCTCTAAGCGTGTTGTAATTAATTCGAATTCTGAATCTGTGTACAAAACTTATAACAAATGTGTAAACTATGCAAGTCATGGAATGTGTGTTGTTAATATCTTGAATTCTGTGAATGCTACCCCCACCGTTAGAATTGTCTTCAATAAAGAGAAACAGATCTGGAAACCAAAAGGCAAACTGTCTGATAACAGTTTAACTCAGACATGCAGATTGGAACCATAAGGCAACTGTTGATAACAGTTTGTACAAGACCAAGCGGGTTTGGAAAGCTACGGGAAAACTATTTGCAGATATTGGTTATCAATGGAGACCCACAGGAAAGAAACTCACCTTAGGAAAACTTGATTGTGGGTCTCAATGGAGACCCACAGGAAAGAAATTTGCCTTAGGCGAAATGTGCCATTTAACTAAGCTTTCTGTGAAATGTTCTACTCTATATGCTAACCAACAGGTCCCACAAAAATTGGGGAACCGAAATTCCAAACTCTCCAAACTCGACTGTTTTCAAATGCAGGTCGTACAGGTCATGCTTTGGTATCTGGACTCAGGCTGTTCAAAACATATGACGGGGAATCGTTCAAAGCTCATGAATTTTGTGGAAAAGTTCATCCGGGTCTAGTCAGATTCGGGAAGGATCCACTGAGGAAAGCTATCATGGGTTATGGAGATTATGTTTATGTGTGACAGAGTGTTCCAAGAGTATACTACGTCGGAGGGGACTTGGACACAACCTATTCTCTGTAGGGCAATTTTGTGATTCTGATCTTGAAGTGGCTTCAGCAAAGCTACTTACTTTGTTCATCCTATTTTATGGTACAGACTACTTGAAAGGTAGTGTAGCACCAATTTGTACAAGATATCCATGATGAAATGATAAGTCTTCTCCGATATGCTTGTGTCCAAGCTTCCAAGTCCAAATCTGGTTGTGGGCATCGTCGTCTAAACCATTTAAACTTCGGCACGATAAATGATCTTGCTCGAAAAGATCTGGTTAGAGGACTACCCAGATTGAAGTTTGAAAAGGATCATCTTTGCTCAGCCTGTCAACTTGGAAAAAGCAAGAAGTTCTCCCACCGGCCAAAATCTGAAAATACAAATATGGAAGTTCTTAATACCCTTCACATGGATCTGTGTGGTCCAATGAGAGTCCAGAGTATTAAAGGGAAGAAATACATCTTAGTCATCGTGGATGCGACTATTCAGATTCACATGGGGTAAAGTTTCTGAGGCAAAGGGGGGGGGGGGGGGGATGAAAACTCTAGAGTTTTGTCACCAACTTTCTTAAGCAAATACAGGTTGGCCTCAACAAACAGTCAGATTATCCGACACAGATACGGACACAGAATTTCGTCAACCAAGTGAAGTCTGAAATACTATGGAAGGTGTTGGATTTTTCTCAAAAGTCTGTTCCGGAACTCCTTAACTGTACGGCGTAGCTTGAAGATGTAATCGTACCTGGTGGAAGCTGCACGTACAATGATGTTATTCTTGAAAGCTCCCATGTTTCTATGAGCAGAAGCTGTAGCCACTGCTTGTTACACCCAGAACCGATCACTTACTTTCATACTGTATAAACAAAACCCCTTATGAGCTTGTGCATGTAGAGCTATGATCCTTACTTTCATTTCCGAGTATTTTGGTGCTCTGTGCTATCCTACATAAATTTTGGGGGGATTTAGCGAAAATCTTGGAAAATTTCAAGGCCAAAGCTGACATTGGGATTTCATAGGTTTTGCTCCTAGCAGGAAGGCTATAGAATCTACAACAAAGAGAACTCATCGATTAATGGAATCAAATTCACGTCCATTCGATGAGATGCATTCAGTCAATGGCTCCTGTAACGCATAGTTCAAGACCGAGCCTTTCTATCATGACCCCTAGACAACTCAAATCAGGGCTCGCCAATCCGTTAAAGAGTCGGAGATGTTATTTCAACCAATGTTTGATGATCCACCTTGAACAATCTCGATTAAGTACCAGTACCTTCGCTATGAAATTAACGGCTCAAGTTGTTCCACAGGTACATGTTTGTCTACAAGATTGCTCAAGATGCACGTCGATAGTACTCATCCTCACATCTGATATTCATCATCAGTCCAACATCAAGAATTGCAGAAGACCCTTTCACGAAGGACATCCCCAAATCATTCACTGATGTCTTCATCCTTTCACATAACCTTGTTACTGGAGAACCAAGTTCAGGCACAATCATCATTGGGATTTGTTAATTCAGCGGACCCATACAAGTTATTTACCCTCCAGATCATCTCAGAAGAGGGTCCAATAAGATCATCCCTCTGGATAAACATCGTTGGCAATCCCTCTCGTCATCGTATCTACTAGAAATAGATAGCTATTCGATGCTTGTGGTGCTGTTTCCATATGAACTGTCAAAGTCGAACCCAAAAACTTCAAAATGGCCTTGATAGGAAGACTGCTGGTTTCAAGCATGCAAGATGAAAATTCACAAATTTGAGTCGACTGTAGTATGGGTATTAGTTCCTCGCCTATCTTTGTTATGGTTATCGCTCTCAAATTAGATCTACCAAAGTGTCAAGCTTGTGGATTTGGTGATGTACTGAAAAACAAAGCTCGGTTAGTGGCAAAGGGATTATAGTCAGGAGGAAGTATTGATTTTGAAGAAATCGTTTGCTCCAGTTGCACGGATAGAGGCCATCAGAATATTCATTGCCAATGCTGCTACCAAGAACATGGTCATCTACCAGATGGATGTCAAAACTGCTTTTCTGAATGGTGATCTTTAAGAAGAAGTCTTTGTCAGTCAGCCTGAAGGATTTGAAGACCAGGATAATCCTACGCAGTTTATCGTCTAAAGAAGCTCTTTGAGGGCTAAAGCAGGCACCAAGGCGTGGTTTGACACCCGCTCTAAAAGTTCATGTTGGGTACCAACAATTTTATTTCAAGGACGCTGGATCACGCTATTCACACGCAAATCAGGAAACATATTCTTCTTGTTTCAAATATACGTAGATGACATCATTTTTTGCATCAACAGATCATATTGCGTGTAACACATTTTCAAAGAGATGAGCTCCAAATTCAGTTGTAGTATGATGGGACAAAAGTTGTTTTTTCTTAGGACTACAAGTTTCTCAAAGTCCCGAAGGCTCTTCTTATAAACAAGTAAAAAATGCTCTCGAACTTTAAGAAATATGGCTGGATCTTCTCTGACCCTGTCGATCACCATTGGTAGAAATATTTGAAAACTGGACGAGGTTCTCATGGGATTCCAGTTGACCATAACTCGATTCAGAGGAATCGGTTGGCTCCCTTTGTACCTTACAGCCAGTAGACCCGACCTTTATTCGCCGTTGCATGTGTGCTAGGTATCAGGATAAGCCTACCAAAAAGCACTTTGAAGATATCAAAAACGTGTCTTTCGCGTACTTGAAGGATCCCATTAACATGGGTCTTTTGGTATCCGAAGACAACTCCCTGTCACTAACAGGCTTATGCTGATGCGGATCAAAAAGGCGGGATGTCAAGATTCAAGAAGAAGTTACGTCAGGAAGTGCTAGTTTCTTGGAGATAGATTGGTTTGCTGTCTTCAAAGAAGGAACGAAGACACGGCAATATACATACAGAGGCTGAATACATCGCCTTGTCTGGATGCTGTGATCAAAATCCTTGGACTGCGATTCCCAGCTCAAGCTTCGGATTTGACTTCAATATATATTATCTGTACTGTAATAAACAAAAGTGATATTTGATCTTTGTTGTGTATACAACGTCCAGACTCTCGCTCTATACACATTGACATCGGCACCATTTCAACCGAGAGCAAGTGAAAATAGAGTGGTTGAAACTCGACTTCGTGGAAAGAATTATCACCTTGCAGACATCCTCACCAAGCATCTAACAAGGGACGGTTCGATTTCTTCCTTCCACGCCTAGGCATGAAGGAGTTTGCCCGAAAACTCTCAAACGTCTTCAAGAAGGAGAGGATGAGTAAACCAAATGCCTTCGTGTATCCTTTGTACATAGTTAAAAAAAATTTAAATATTATTATTTAAAATTATTTAATAATAAGTCTAATAAAATACTTAGGAAATATTTTAAGTCATTTGGAATTACTAAAAGGCTTGCAATTACTTCAAATTGAACCGGATTTAATGTCTGGCATGGATTACTTTATATCCATGCTTTATGGGAGTATAGTAATACAATGGTGATGGTGGAGCTGTTCGCCTGATCTTTTCATCTCAATCAACGACTACAACTCTTTCAATAGAAACCGGGTCGTTGTTTGAGGGGGAGAGTGAATGTGAAAAAATCTAAGGGGTTATAAAATGGGACTGTTGCGTTGCTATAAAGTGTAATTTTATGATTGGTTGTTGTATTCTAACTGGAGTTAATATTTGAAGGAGAGTTAATTAATTTTTAACTCAAAAAGGTCCAAAGTTATCTATTGTTGTAATGATTTGGGTGTAAAAAAGCTATTTGCTCTTCGTTTCCTAGCCTTTTTAACCATTGGGATAAGTTGCGCCAATTGCCTAATCTTAGAAAATGCCTTAGAAATACTTAAAACAAAAGATAAAAGAAGATGGAAACCAAGGGATCTAAATCTGACAAGTTTCTATACTTAGATGTATAAAAAAGGGCGGAAGGCGGAGTTTCCATTTTGGTCAAATGTTACAAAAGTCGGTCAAACGTCATAACATAATTCTCTCTCTCTTTCTACGCAATCGCCGCCCAAGTACGAAACCTCAAATCGCCGATTTCAGTGTGTCTTGCCCACAGAATTCGTGGCTGAACAAATGTCCACTCAACCTCATACATGAACAGATGTGAAGATTGTACACGCTCTAAGTGGTAAAATCGGGAAAAGCAACTTCTTTTCATTGCAAATAGATTCAAAAAAGACCACCATCTTTCAGATTTAAGTGGACATCTCTGAGTAATTATAAATTCTTCCAGCATTCACTGCCTCTGCAATTGTTCCGGCTTCTACCTGACCAACAGTTCTGGAAAAACAATGTATATAACGAGAAGACTGGGGTTTATTGTTGTCAGTTGATAAAAACAATGGTTCGATCTAAGTGTTGATTTCTCAGAAAGGCTTAGCAATACTCCTGTCTTCCAGCTCAACCATTTGAGTTACCTACGTTTGGTATCACTGTGATTGATTGTGCGTTAATGAGCTGGGGTATCCTGGAAACATGTAGTATTTGTCTCAAACATAAGGGTGAATTATGTGTATCAACCATGGAGGGCAATTCTATCCTTAATCAACTAGTGCTTGACAGGAAAGACTTCTGGCAGTGACAAAACCTAGGCACACGTCTTTGCAAATGCTGTGGGGAGCGTCAATCAAAAACTAATGGTGACATGCAGAGCTATTATTGGAAGAGTTTACTCAAGGGATCCAAGACATTTTTCCACAAGGTCCGGCACATGTTGGAAGAGTATACGATTATGGACCCAGTATCAGAAAACAATTCAAAACTGCATGGGAAGTAGTAGGCAAGGGAAAGGCCGTTGTAAAAAAATGAAGAACAAGGTAGCTCATTCCCTGTTCAATCTGTCAAAGTAGAAAGAAATACTGATTCAGTTTATACTTGTTTGGCGTGATCAACTCCTCCTGATTACGACAACTGGACACCTCTTCTCAACCTGCTGATGACATCATCAGAGAAAAGTGATCTAAATCTTCTTCAACGTCTGTATCAGATGAGAACTAAATTGTGAAAACAGGAAGCCGCTGCTTTTTTATACAGGTGACAAGGATCAAGATGTCGTAGCACGTCTACCAGTACACATCTGGTAGTATAGCTTCCTGTATCAGACCCAGAAACAAGCACATGAGGCTCTGCCTGGCCAGACCCTGAGCCCATGAAAGGAAGACCAGACTGGATCAGTATCTAGAAAAGTACATGTGTCTCTTGTTGGACTAACCTGAGCACATCGATGATGGAAATTCTCGCTACAGCATACACTAACAAGGTTCATGAAAACCTGATGTCATAACAGAACGGAAAGTGTCATCGATGTATAAACCGAATAGCAATTCTGGTTCTATGTTTTCATGAAAATCTCGATGACACTTTTAAACTTTGGGGATTCAAATTTCTTTATGACAAACCAACCGAAGAGGATCCAGGAGAAATCTAAAGTTAGTGAGGGTTTGATTGTCTACATTACCTGATCCAAATCAGACAGTAAACGTCAACTCCTCCAGTGATTGCTCCTTAACAGATGTCTCATCTTCTAAGCCGTCTTTACTGGTCATCTCACCAATCAACACGGAAGCTATTAACAATCACCACATCTCTCCCTGAATCACTCCATTCATCGCACCTTCAGGTAGAGTGCAAGATTAGAGCATGAAGATGTCTAATGTAAAGACTGAATGTATTCATCTGCTGATGTTTTGGCTTCAATGGTTCACCATAGGTTCACTACAGCTGTTGATAAATATCTAAGAACAAAACTTGATGATGCTCTCCTTAAGGTTCTTGAACGTCACACTGCAGATTTAATCAAGAAATACTATGTGCTGCCTGGCCCAGAGCTGTCAGAATCAAGATCTAAAAAAAGAGTCTGAAGGAGATTATCAGAGCCAAAAAGGAACATGGTGAGGAGAAACATGAGTCAACTTACTCCTTCAGGTCAACTGATAAGTTGATATTAAAGCAATTTGATCTAAAGGAGTGCTCTCTTCTAACACATGAATAAGTCAGTCATGCAACAGAAATACTGCCAACTACCGGTCTTTACCATGCTCTTTATAGAAAGCTTTGATAGCAAGATGAAGATCGCCATAGATAAGGAAGTTGCAGACCAGGTTAAAGGCAAAGGAGAATGTCAATGGATTGTGATGATGATGAAGACGATGATGATGATGAAGGCCCTTCAGCTGGATCAAACCAGGGTAGGTCAACAAAGAGAAGGAGATCTGATTCTGCCGCTTCTGGGTCAGCTCATCCTCCTCCGAAAGATGATGTCCAAAGTTCAAAGAAACCAAGGGAGTCTGATGCATCTGCTACCAAACAACATCCAGCTTTCACCTCATCTGGATGGCAGATCACTGACACAAGAGATGCTGGTGCTGACTCTTCGATGCACAGATCTGATCCCGAATCAGAACATTCTGAACAATCTTCAGATGACATTACAATGCAGGATGAAGGGAATGACTCAGATATGGAGGACACTGACAACGCTCACATTCCCAAGGTATCGACCACTACGTGGTTTAAGCCGATTCCAGAAAGCGAGAGACCTGCTACACCTGAACCAGAATGGACCATTCCCCCGAATGATTTCCCGGAACCAGAGAATAACTGGGCAAATACATACGCCACAGCGTATAAAGTTCCTGAGGAGAACAAGCTTCAAAGGTGACTTATGTTATTGGGTCGTTCATCCACATGGTTCTGCAGGACAAAACTGGAAAGAGAAGCTCTGCCAAAGCTGATCTAGAAGGTCCAGCTTTCACCTTGTTAAAGACTTTCATAAGAACAACGTCTTTCTTCAAATTCAGATGGTTGAATGATAAGCTGCTGACAAATATGGTTTGTTTGAGTATTCCTGGAGGGTCATCAAATTTTCGAGAAATATATATGAACCTCTGACCCTTAGAGGACCACCTGGCCTGGTAACTATTCAAACCCAATTCTTCTTCAAACAAGGATCTGGATTATCTTTGGTCAGGGACAAAAAGCGAAGAATTCTTATCCATATCCAAGCTCAAAGCCGCTCGTTACCTAGACTTCGGCCTTGAAGAATTAGTTCCATCATTGTGGGTTGAGAGTGAACGCGAATATGACATCAGTGTTTTTTTTTTTGTTTTTTCTGATCTATGGATTCACTTATCTGGTGGTTTATAGAGTAAGGAATTCTACATCAATAAACTCAGGAGTCCTCTAATCGTGAAGCAGTCAGATCGCAGATGCGAATTCTAAGTGTGATCAGTGTCAAGGTATTCGAAAAATACGGATACAACTACCTAAGAGAGATAATTCTACGCCGTGCTGATTAAAGTAGTACAAGATTTGGAAAAAACGTTTAAAAATCTTCATCCATTGATTTTGACAGATCTGTTCCTACTCAATATTCAAGAAAAGCTGCAACAATCTGCCAAGATTGTCAAGACTAGTCTTAACACAGGCAGTCAATATGTGGATAAGAAACCCTGGTGATTCAGGAATCGTTGTGGGAAGACTTACAGCTCGGATGAAAGTTATCAAACTAAGATCACTTGAACGTCCAAATTGGATGCAACGACTATTACTTCAAAGAGATTACACGATTGTCCCTAAGCCAAGTGCCGGTGTCTACAGTGTACAGAAATGATCTAAAAGAATGTTGATGAGGTGAATGAGCTACACAAGTTTTGTGATGGGACATTGACGTGAGTAATGGTAAAAACTGGACCTTATGGCTTATTAGACCTTTCTATGTTCGAGTTACAATAAGGGCAATCGGACAGGCACTAGGAAGTGGTCAGAGGATGACAAGAGATGAAGCAAAGACTTCATCACTGAAATTCTAGAAAAGACTACAGTAAGAAGGATCTAGCAAATGTCTAGAAAGCTTTGTTGGAGGAAGAATTAAGAGATTTATCGACTTCAGGCTTATCTAAAGTACAACGTGACGGACATCCTCGTTACAATAAAAAGGTCAATTTTGTCTCTTATTATGAAAAATATATCATGTACATTAGTAAATAGTTAATCTTTTGATGACTAAGTGTAGGAGTAATCGATATCCCTCAACGATTGAGGGGGAGCAGTTATATGTTTCATACACGACTTGCGAATTAAGGACCAACTTTCTCCCAAATTTTATAAACATATTTAAATCAATTGATATCCAAAATGTCAAAGGTTTAAAATTTTTGATAAGGGGAGAAAAATGTGATTTAATTTTGTGTTTAAAAAAAAAAAAAAAAAAAAAAAAAAAAAAAAAAAAAAAACAAATATATAACTTGATTATTAGGCTCATATTCTCCTCCCAACGTTGCTAAACGATTTCGAATACGAGCTCCATTTTGTGGGGGAGAGTTCTGAAAAAAATCAAAAACGTTCGAGGTACTAAACGCTTTGATATTTATTTCATAAAGTACCTTTATTGTCTTTTTCAATTGGTTTGATGGAAGGAGAACTGTACCAAATGACCGAACCATGCATTTTACTTAATTGGAGTTTTAAGGTTGTGAAGGGTTAGGTTTCTATTTCAATGGTCCAGCCATAACCAGTGGATATACCCAGGACAATCCACTAGTTAGTGTAGAAGTCCTTAGGTATGATATGTAAAAGGAGTAAAAGCGAGAATAAGGGAAAAGTGCCGACTGAGATGGTGCTTGTACTGAATAAATCCCAAACTACGGTTCCTAGTTCATGACAATCTCCGGTAGCACTGAAGGGGTTGAAGTATTAAAAAGAATAGTAAAGATAAAGGGTGTAAAGAAAGAAGCCCTCCATTCACTTAGGCAGAACTGGGTCAACTTCATACTGCTGCCAGCATCACTATGATGATTGCTGACATTGAGAGCGACATTCATGGAACCAAATGATGCAATGCACAACCTCCTTAGCCACTCAGAATCCTTTCAAAACGATTTCTGTTTCATTATCTCGGAGTATTAACCGTTATCTATTGACTTTCTCACTCGAGTTACGTTGATATTGATCAGGTGGCAGTCTGCTCCAGCCTCGATACTAGAACCAACGACTATTGAGGTTCTAGAGCCAGAGATCGTCAATTAATCTCATATCCAATTCTCTTGTCTTTCACACACTGTGGAAACAAGTCTATCCTAAGAGTCCTACGCATTATCCTTGTGATATTGCCAGAACATCCGAGTGAAACGATGGTTTTTCACAATGAAGATGGAAATCCTGCTAGAGCCAACATCAAACAAGCTCTAGGTAGGTGACTTGTGCGATTCTACAAGAATCAAACTTGTGTCAACTGGAAAGAAACGATGGTGCGATTCTGTGTGAATCAAACTTGTTCCAGTATAAGAATTGACGGTTATTGATCATTTGATAAACAATCAAATCTTTCGAAGTGTTACAAAATATTTTCATAAGAAACACTTAGACTGTCTTTTCAAATCAATTTTCTCTTTATTACTAACTGTTTCATTACAGGATATCTTAAAGATGGAGATGGAGATGGAAATTCGCAGCACCTCAGATATCAAGTGAATAACCGAATGCTCAGACACGACCTACACTTGTTATGAAGTTATGAAAGACCTCATAAAGGTGTCAAAGCTTCCGCAAACTCTGATGTCATGTATTTCTTCACAAGTGCACAAGATGGCGATCCATTACAAGATGATGTAAGATTATGTTTGGGTGATGATCTCAAGAAAGCTCAAGATCACAGTCAAAGACAAGTCTAAGATGAATCAAAAGATCATTATCCCAAATGTACAAGATATCAAATGTCTACGAGCTAAAGACTGAAGTGATTAAGTTTGGTATTTTTAGGGGTGACCTCCCTTAGGGGGAGATTGTTAGATATTAGAAAAAGACTCGGTCACCCCGTGTATTTTACTGTTTATTATAGCTCGTAGTTTAATAGTTAATAGTACGATTTTCGGTATTAAGTCGGGTACTAATACCCGGTATATTGTAAGTACTATATAAGCCTCTTCCAACTTTGGAAGAGGCAAGCTAGTCATTTATTCCTTTCATACAAAAACACATTTTCTCTCTCTAGAAAAACTCTCGCATGTATTTCTCTCTCTAGAAACTAGCCAAGTCCAAGAATCGACCCTGTGTTATGATATATGATATACCACAATGACCCAGAGGGGGACATTCTCCTTCTCGAATCTCTTCTCAATAGTGATCCTTCGCCGTCACTGAATCAAGGAAATTACTTACCAGAAATCAGGAAAGAGCTTAAAGTTTGTAAATCTTCCGAATCTTTAATCGATGAACCTCTCGAGGTTGAACTTAAGGACTTACCACCTCATCTCGAATACGCATTTTAGCAGATAACAACAAGTTACCTGTTATAATTGCCAAAGATTTGAGTGATGATGAAAAGATCGCTCTCATAAAGGTTCTTAAATCTCGAAAGTAAGCAGTTGATTGGAAGCTCTCTAACATTAAGGGTATTAACCCGGATTTTTGTTCTCATAAAATTCTAATGGAAGATGACTATGAACCAGCGGTCCAACATCAGAGAAGGGTTAATCCAAAGATCCGGACACTTTAAATCGTAAATCCATAACTCGTCAATACGACACCCCAAAGAGGCCTCATATGATTATGAAATTCCCTATTAATATAGTACTTGGTATTTATAAGTTATATATGAAAGAGAATTAACGAGAACTTCCAGAATTTATTCTTAAAATATTTCAAATTTATTATTTTAATAATACATTTTTTTATAAATAAATATTTTGTTTTTATATTTTTATAAAAACACTTTTGTAGAAATGTAAGGTTTAAGAAAAATATTTTTTTAATCACTAATCATGTTTAATGATTTGTTTATCCATACCTTAAGTGATTAATCTTAGAAATAAAATTTTACGGTTAGTAAATTATAAACGTTTATTTTTATCGTAAACGTTTTTACATTTTGTTATTTTCGAAACATCGAGAGGTCGAAAAATATAAATAACGTTTTTAGACATTATTTGTATTAACACCTATTCTTAAGTGGCTTATTAAAATATTAAGATTATGCAAGATATTGATATACATATGCAAATAAAGAGATATATGCCTATATGAGGTGCACGAGACCTAGCACAAGCCCCATTGTGTGAAAATATAAAATCGAAAAACAAGTGAACATATAACATGCCAAACAAGACACTTATGTTCCATAAACAAACAAACGCAAATACAAGATGTAAACAAGGGAAACAAGTAGTCATATAGCGTATCACACATTATAATCATTATTTCTACTAACATGAATTACCAAAACAATTACGGAAATGCATTTTCGACAAAGCTAGGAGTTAACCCAAACACTCCTTTAGAAACCGTAGTGTTTCATAAATTTTAATTAAGAACCAAAATTGACAAACACGTGAAGGAACGATATAACAAGGTTGATACTTATGTTTCACAAATAAAGAAGCTCAAATGCAATAAGAAATAAGCATATAGTCAAGATACATAAACAATGCAAAGTAAAACAACTAGACATTTAACATATCATACGAAAAAAATCTTTTCGTCTTACGTTGAAGATGACGATATATACCAAGCTTGATTAGTTCCCAAAATACTTTTATTTCAAAGAAGGATGTATCAATGTTCAAAGAATACCAACTTAAATTGCCCGACTCAAAAGTTTGAGAATCTATGTTAATACGAAACTTGAAATTTTGGACACTTTGTAGTATTTTGAAATTTTGATTTACTTAAACTTTTAATCAGTACCTCTAAAGTAGACTTAATTCCCTTCGAAATGGTAGATGGCACGATTCGTACGGACTTACGGTTAATTTTTTACGAGCTTTCGAAGTTGATCAAGATTTTGAAAAATCCACTGAAGAACCGGGTCCGCCGATTCCTTTTCAAAAGGGAACCGCCCCTTGTTAACAAAGGATACCGTGGGTCTGATCGAATTTTCTAAAAACGCATATTTAGACCCGACGACAAGGTTTAAAACTTGGTAGGCTTTAAAGTGAACTTATATAAAAAAATTAGTCATTATTCAAGCTTTTATTAACAAGGATATTCAACAACAAAACTTTTATGTATAAAACAACGACATACTTTTTATTTTAAGTCCCGCTTTTCGAATAATTTGATACATGGATCGTACTCGGTTTTAAAAACCATTTGTTTTGAAAACTAGAGCCACGTGGCTCTGATACCAATTGTGGAAAACGTAAAGGGGGGGTGAATACGTTTTCGTTTAAAATCTTAAAACTTTTGTATCAAATACCCGAACAAGCTTGACGTAATATGGAAAGTGCCAATAATAGTCTATTACTATTAAAAACAAGTAGTCACAACACAAGCATAAACATCAAGTCACAACACAAGCATAAGCATAAAATAAATAGAGAGCGATAAATAAAAGAGAATGCAAACCGACACGATGATTTATAGTGGTTCGGTCACGGAGCTCCTCTCCGCCCTACTCCACTCCCCGAGTACCCAACTCGAGAGTTATTCCACTAGATCAACAAGCTCCTTCTCGGCGGAGAAAATCTTACACAACGTTGCTTACACTTTATCTGGTACAAAGCTAAATACCGAGTCCTAACACCGGTAGAACCAACCTATCGTCGCTTACACTTTATCTGGTACAAAGCTAAATACCGAGTCCTTCTTCGGGTATAACCAAACCCGTTATGTTTTATGGCTCAACATAACAAACCTTGTGTTTTATGGCATAAACACATAAACCATCTAATCTAAATCAAATGATACAAAGATATGATACAAATGTGTGGACAATGATGATCCAAGACAAATGTGTCCAATGGATATGAATGCCTAATCAAAATGAACTTCCATTGATATGAAGCCTTCAAATGGATAAAGATGATAAGATCATCAATCTTGTAGATCTTCATTTGTGTATGCTTTGTGGTGGATGGGAATGACAAGATCTATAAGCTCGGTTTAGTGGATCATCATTTTGGGTGTATGCTTGGAGGATAATTTCGGGTGTATGGTTACAACAAGATGAGAGTTAGAAGCATTATGATCATGAGGTTTTATGGATGCATTCCTACTAATCTAAATATGTGTAAAATGGTAGAAAAAATGTGTTTGAAATGATTAAAACCGGACCGGAAAGACCCTTCTATTTATAGGCAAAAGCTGATTTGCCGGTTCTCTTTGAAATGGAACCGTCCTTTATAAATCAAAGGGAACCGGCATCCTAAAAAGGGAACCGGCTGACCAGTATACATTGATAAGATATTTTATTTCCACATTCATTCAAGTCCAATTCTTGTGATGTCACCCATGAGGTAAAAATCAGTTGTATATCAAAAAGTGTTTATATATATGTATTTTAAAAAGGAAAGTTACTTGTGTTTAAAAATATACAAAGTGCATGTATTTTTTGTTAACTTGCAAATATGAAATGTATAAGTAATTCTTACTTGGTTACTTATAAAAATGTAAAAGTAACTTTGTTAGATTACTTACAAAATAAAATGTGCAAGTTAACTATTGTATGCTTGCTAAAAATAACATGTTTGTATAAAAATACTTGTAAATGCAAAATGTGAAATGAGGTTTGATCATAATGCAACATAACAAACATGTACGAACCTGTGTTGTAACATACGAGGAATCGAGACGTTGAGAGATGTTGATGTATGTTGAGACAAAATATGATTACGAGTAACTTTTACATTTTACGTTATGTATTACAAGTTACGTGTTTGTCATCAACAAAACAAACGAGAATGTGTAGATTAAATATCGTAATATTTGCACTAATAATCTCCCGCTTTTTGATGATGACAAAATATGTAAACGTAATATATAGTAAATGTAAAAGTTACTTGTATCCTCGTAATACCTTTACATTACCTTCTTCGTTTATACTCTTCTCCCTTTTTTGTCGAAACAAAAAGGGTGTGTCCTTGGAGTTTAACTTCATTTCTCCCCGAAAAGGCGAGCTTGCATCATCCCTAGTGAAGTTAAATTAACTACTTCAAACCCCTTATGTTGTTGCATCTCCTAGGTAATTGTCCTTGGTCTATAGCGGATCCATAGGTGAAATTTAAAGGCTTAACATACAATAAGGTTAGTTTCGTGCAACATATATAATAATAAAGAAATAGGAAAAATCTATGAAAATATATATAGCAAACGACACATGTGGATAAGATATGTGTCTGCTCTTCCTTTTGTCGAAACACAAAGGAGTGTCGAAGAGAAAAAGTGATGATGAATGCGTACATGCTCCCCCTTGACGGATGCTTCCCCTTGTTCTCGAGGCGTCAAGATATGATTAAAAAGCTACAAACAAAAAATT
>BQNB010106137.1:0-23453 GCA_026074375.1 Tanacetum coccineum | reverse complement strand
TGTCTAACGAACTTGATTAAGAGATTATGCTTTTTATATTATAAACCACAAACCTATCTTAATGCATTTGGTATGTTGAGAATTAAAGGCCAAAAGGATTTCTTATCATATTAAATAGATATTTGTTTGAATGATCACCCGTCATTCCTTAGCTATATACCTTGTTTGTGCGTGTATCTCTATCCATATATATGTTTTATCTCATGTCTTTGGGCCTAAGCAAATAGGTTTAATCATCTTGGTAGTAATCTAATCATTTCTAGCATTTGGTATAACTTAGTTGTTAAATCAAATATGAGTCTAATGATCGTGACAATCATTTGGACTTTCTTTCTAAACTACTTTTTGAATCTGAAAACGCACAACTCCCTTTAGACGACCTAGACTTACCTAGACTTTAATACACTCAAAAGGGTGTATTTTCCGTGTGTTTTCGTCAATTAACTGGTATGTTTAGTCTTATAAATTTAAAGCTTTTTAAACACATCAAAGTTTTTGAGTACCTCACAAATAAGGAAAAGTAAATTTGTGCGGCGCACTTTCTATCTGATGTAGTTAATACGTGAATTTAGTCCCAAAAACCGACCACATACACGCCAACTTGGTCCCTAAGTGTTGGAAAAAACTATAAATACCCCCCTTTGGTGCCTGGAACTTCATATCTTACATAGACTATCTCATAAATCAATTGGTAGAGGAGGAAGAAGTGGTGAGGATCTTTGGATCCTATGATCCAAACACCCCTTTATCTCGCCATGCTACCACCACTCTCCAACACGAATCACCATTGATCCACCACCATTTCCAGACCCCAAACATAATATTTCCTGAACCTAAATACATCATACCATGAGGATTAGACGATTCACACCAAATCTCTAATTCCTTTACTCTATTAAACCCGTTACCAAACACACCATTTGGTGACGTGTTATTGATTTCCAGCAGGGTAGTGACAGCCCCTCGGGTTATTCTAGTAGGTTCGAATATTGGTTGTTTGTGGGAGCAATTGGTTATTGGTTTGGTTATGATGTAGTGTTCCTCGTTTGTTTTGGTAATATGTGAATCATGATATAATATTTGGATGATTTTGCTATGACTTGTGAATATATATGCTTATGAATTCGAGGTTATCTTTGCTTGGATCATTGTTTATCTTTTGGTATATCATTGAAATTGAAATAGGTCAAAAGGGTTATTGGTCTTGATGTATTTTGAGCCGTTTTTCTATGGCGTGTCAATATCATACTTGTGAGAATTGTGTGATAAATTGATAAACAACCCAAGTATAATTATGTTTAAGACCATTCTTTATGTTGACCGACCGGGTTGGGAGAAATTCATATGTATGCATATTTGATATAAACCATTCCTAATGCACTTGTGATGATGTAGTATATAGGCCGAAAAGATTCTATGTTAAAATTGGTAGATATGCTTGTTATTATGATGACCTGTCATATATTACTTGCATGATTTGTTTATATAAAGTCTTGCTCCATCTCAATGTATTATGTTATGTGGATCATGGCTAGTTTCTTGCTTGCTGAATACATACGTTTTGGCTATTTGACCCGTGACAATTATTTAGCCTTGTTAATTGATAAACAATGTGTGAATTGCTAAAAATCCCGTGGAACGACCTGGACTTACCTAATACTATATTACACTCGATAAGGTATACTTGCCCGAATGTTGTGTGTTAGTCAAAATCAGTATTTTAAGTTTTATAAATTTAAAGCTTGTAAAACACACATTAGTCCCTTGACCAACTTTTCCGTTTGTTTGACTGTTAATTAGACTAAAATAACCAAACTACCCTCATACGTGTTTCTTAAATGGTCCCTAAGTTTTGTTGAATATCACGGATTTAGTCCTTGGGTTAATTTTTTTCATTATTAATTTGTTATTACTATTTTTTTCTTCTTATATTTTTTATTTTTTTTTATTTTGATTATTTTTTTGACTGTTTTTTTCCTTTTTTGTAAGTTTTCTGTTTTCATCCGTTTTATACAATTTTTTACGTTTATTATGCTTTCGTACGTTTGGTGCGTTTTATACGTTTTTGTCCGTTTTCATCCATTTTATCTGTTTTTGAACGTTTTTATACGAGTTTGAATGTTTTTATAAGTTTTTGTCCGTTTTTGTAAGTTTTTATACGCTTTTTAGATTTTTCTAAGTTTTCGTACGTTTTATCCATTTTGTACGGTTTTTTCTGTTTTTATTTGTTTTCGTACTTTTTCATACGACCTTTTTAACGTTTTTATAATCTTTTGTACGTTTTCATACGTTTTAAAAAGATGAAAACGTATAAAAAGCACCAAAACGTAGGAAAACGTATAAAAGCCTACGAAAACGTTCAAAACGTATAAAAACGTACCAAACATAAAAAAACGTATGAAACTTATAAAAACATATGAAAACATATGAAAGCGTATGAAAATGAACAAAACCGAACAAAACGTACAGAAGTTTGGAAAAAACGTAAAAGATCGTATGAAAACGTACAAAATCGGACGAAAATGTATAAGAACGTTCAGAAACTGATAAAAATGGATGAAAAAGTACGACAACGTTCCAAATGTACAAAAACGTAGAGGAACGTAAAAACGGTATAAAAACGTGTGAAAACTTAAAAAATCGTAAAAAAATTAAAAAATATAAAGAAATAAAATAATAATATAAAGTTAAAAAAGAAAAATTAAAATAAAAAAATATAATTAATGCATGGATTAAATTCATGATATCCAACAAACCACAGGGACCATGTATGAAACACTAATGGGGGTATTTATGTCATTTTCACTGCTTAAACCAACAATTAACGGTCAAACAAACAGAAAAGTTGGTCAAGAGACCAAACCCGATACGGGTCAATACCACAGGGAGAGGATTTGTAACACCCCCAAAATAGGTTGCAGCGGAAATATGTTCGGGAGCATTACTTCATGAATACATTGCACAAGATATAAGAGAACGACCTCTCAATGAGTCGTTTGAAAAGTAATCTCGTTGATTTAATTAAAATTGAACTTGTTATAACATTTTTCCCAAAGATGCATCAAATTGTAAGACTGAAATAATACAACGAGATTTGATAGTTTGAATGTAAAAAGAAATCCATGAATGCAATCTTGTAAAATTTAGACTCCACATCAAGTAAGTCAAGCATCTTATTCACCTGAGAAAAACATGCTTAAAAGTGTCAACATAAAGTTGGTGAGTTCATAAATTTATGTAAATGTAAATGTAGGACCAAAAGAGTGTACTGTTTACTGCTTTAACCACAGTATCATAAAAGAGTGTTTAACAACTAGTGACATTCAGTAAAAATAGTGTGGATCACAAGATTTCAAAGTGCATGGTTCAATTCTATCATGACTTGTTTACACATACAATATCACAAATTGTATTTACGAATCCCTAAGCTCATGTCATGACAACTCGATCATGTTTGGATGCAAATTAATGCCATTGTATGCCCCGTGTAATTGTCAAACCCGTAATCCATCCCAATCCCAAATCCGACATGGTATACGTCCGTTAGTTCAATCCGTCAAACTAGTGAGAGCTACTCACCCGAACGAGGATGTCAATCCCAAATAGATCTATTTATAACACTCGCGCTTACACAATGTAATTAACAGTTCATGATAATGGGCAGTGTGGGTTATCGTTACTTAGGCACGCTAAGTAATTATTGTAAACCATGAAAAGTGTTGTACTTGTGTCCTTTTGTAAAATGAGCAATGTATCCCGCCTTAAGATATGTAAATGAGTATGTAAACAAGTTTGGAAAAGTGTATCTAAACGAGTATGTAAACAAGTTATGAAATCAAGTATGTAAATGAGTTTGTAAGTAAGCTATGAAAACAAGTATGTAAACGAGTTTGTAAATGCGCATGCAATCTCCCCTAAAAGAGTTAAAAAGAAGTAAAGTAATTTATGTGATGGAAACAAAATAGTTTCATAAAGTAAAAACAAGATGACTCATAAGGTGGTAGGAACATGGTTTTTGAGATGATTGCAAAGTGGTATATAAGATGATGGTAACTTGGTTTATAAAATAATAGCAACTCCGTTTATAAATGATAGCTAAAATGATTTATGAGATGGAAGCATCTTAGTTCGTAACATGATAGAGAGTTGTTTTATGATAGTAAATTAGTTTATGAAATACTAGGGAGGTAGTTTATAAGGGTTAGCAAAAACTTTTATAAGGTGATGGTAAAACAGTTTTCATTGTGATAAGTTAATAGGTCGTAGCAAAATGGTTTATATGATGGTAACAAGGAAAATAATAATGTATAAAGTGTTTGTGAAATAATTTATTATTGACAGTGGAAGTATTTATAAGATGGTAGCAAGATAAAATGATGGAAAAATGATTTACGTGTTGTTGATAAATTGATTTATAAAGTAATAATGAATTAGGTAGGAAGTTTGTTTATACGTCACTAAAATGGTTTATAAAATGATGATTTATCAATCGATAGTAAGATAGTTTATGAATGACATCGACTTTGTGTATGAGACAATACTAAAATTGTTTATGAGGTGGTATCAAAATAGTTTTCGAGGGAATCGCCTGATAGTTCATAATGTAATTGTAAGGAGTTTATAATGTGGTAACAAATTGTTTGCGAATTGATAACAAAATAGTTTGTAAATTGACCATGGAAGCAGTTTATGAAAGGCGACGAAATAGTTTATTATATGGTAATGAAATAGTTCATAAAGTCGTTGTAAAAATATTTAAAGGGCTATAATAGTTTAAGGAGTGGCTTGCATAAATGATTAGAGAGTTAAAGTAAAATCGACGAAGTTTTCATGACACATGAGTTTAATAGATAATTTAAAATCATCAACATAGTACAACGAACATGTAAAAGGGAGTATAACATGAATTCCGTAGACGAAATAGAGTCTTTGATGGTTCCAACTTAGGTTTCACTAGGTAAGACGGGTCATAAGATAACGTAGGTGTTTCAACAATATAGGGCGAGTGTTCAAACTCGAAGTTGAATGGTAAGGTAACTAATGGGATCGACGGACTGTGATAAGTTTCAATGTTATGTAATACGGTGTTCTGTAAAATCATGTAAAAGGTTTCAAAGACCATCGTTTCATTCATAACGTCTTGAGAAATGTTCTAGTATTTATATAAATAAATGTAAAATATAAGCAAGAGAAAGTAAGCATATATATATAAGTCATGTAAGCAAGTAGGCAAGTAGTGTGTGTGCACATGAAAAAGTTTAAAGTGATGCAATGTTTGTGAAAACGGTTATAGTCTAGGTAAAATATGCAACCCAGTTCTCTATAACCTTGACCCTAGATACCAATATGTAAATAAAATAAGAGCAATGAAACTCACCTCAAGTGAAATGTATTGATTATAGAAAATCAATAAAGTGAAACGTCACGAATGATCCGGAATGCAACCTAATTATTTATAGGTCGTATAAGTGTAATGTATTTAAAATAAATACAACAATGTACATTATCATTTTATTTCACCACCTAATAGTTTTCGTTTAGTTATAAGAGTTGAAACAATGTTTAAGTTACGTTTGCTATTTAATGTCCATGTATGTGTCTTCGAAACATTTTCTAATAACTATAAAATTAATTATAGTCATTTCGCTTGATTTAGTATTTTTAGTATTTATAAAGTGTCACAATATATAGTTCAAGTGTTTTATAAAATAATATTTATAAGGTTTTAAACCGCGTATAAATATTATATAAGTAATGCTAAAATATTTCCTAAAGTTTTTATAGTCCAAACGAACAAACACTATTCATGTCAGGAAAATAGTGCAGAAATTTTATATAACAAGTTATCAAGTTTCCATGATGATTTTACTTATTTTTACACACTTTCGGGCTTAGAGAATCGTAAATCCGTAGTAAAATATCATTCCGAGTAACATTGTAGTTTTATATTTAAGCCGATTCAGACCTGAAAGCCCTCAAAAATACGTATTATAAATCTGTCAGCACCTTGCCGAAAAACTGTTTTGCCGGTATTGTTTCAAATCTAGTTTTGGCCATAACTTCTTCGTTTTACATCCGTTTTTTGAGTTCTTTATATGCACGGAATCGTGTTTTTTAAGTTTTAAGCTCGACTAAACGACCCTAACATTCTGTTTGAAAGCTGTTGTCCAAAAGGCATTTTACAAAGTTTTCGTCAAGTATTTCTACCCCATTTTCATACCACAAATCCACTAGTCTATGTATTTCAATCACCTTTTACAATCACAATCATCCACTAACCTAATCCCATCCAATACTTCACAGTATCATGAAATAATTATAAGATTAAGTAAGCTAGTTTATGGTCTTTGAACCTAACCATAAGTCTAAAATCACAAGTAAGTAGTGTTTCTTGTTTTCTTTACAAATGTTTATAAAAGTAAACTAGTTGGTGATATAACTTTATAATCAAGATTTTTATGTATAAAAATACATAATGAAACTATAGAAACATGAATGAACATAATCCATATGTATGAAAATCAAGAGAGTGAATGTAGTATGCTTACAATGTCACACCCCCAAATAGGGTCCCGTCAGAATAAGCGTCTGGGGGCGTGACTTTCATGAATATCTCAAGTACAAAGCATAAAGAACGACCTCTAAGGGTACGTTTTTAAAACAAACACCGTTGCATCAGTTCAAAATATTAATAAGGTTTTACATCGATCAAACCAATGTTTCAAGAGTTAAAATGCGGAAGCTTAAATGAGTTTTAACAACGGTATTTAAAGACATAGATAAATCATAGATAAGTTCTCAAAATCTAGTTCGGGCAAATAGAGTTCACATAAATCAAGCAACGACATCCAAACTAAGCACCTGAGAAAACATGCTTAAAACGTCAACATAAAGTTGGTGAATTCATAGGTTTAGTTCAAATATTATCAGTGTGGACCATAAGATTTCAAAACGTATGTGACAGTTATAGGAGATACAACTTCACATAAAGAGGCATTTACGTTGCACTAAGCTCATGACACCGAGGCTAATAGTGGAAAGTGGCATGTACACTGCCATATAATGTTTGCCCTTACAGGTGTCTAACCAAAGACCACCTAACTAATTTCGACATGATATACATCTGTTGGCCTGCACAGTCCGTCAAGTACCCGACCAATAAGAATTACCAAACCCGAATGGGGATTATTAGTCCTAATAGATCTATTTATTCACTCGCGCTTACTTAACCAGCCAGTCGGTTAAAGGTAATTAACGGTTCATGATAATTCGAGCAATAGTGGTCTAAACGCTACTTAGGCAACACGTAAACGGGGAAATTCTTATGTATAGTACTTGTGTCCGGTTATAAAAGCAAGCAATGTTTCTCACCCCAAGTTATAAAACTTTTATTCAAAATGAGTAAAGAGTGGGGCTATGAACTCACCTTAAGCGAGCAGTGGATCAAAAGAAATTAATCAAGTGAAGGCGAATCACACGGTCCTAGCGACAACCTAGCATATAGTTGTTGTTTAAGAATGATGTACAACGAAATAACTCTTTGCAAAAAGACTGGTCATCCAAACATGAGTAGACAAGGCGTATTATTTCAAAACATACTTTTTGAAATTATAAGTTTTTAACAACTCTCGACACTTTAACAACTCTCAAAAATATTTCGTCTTTTAGTGTATTTCGTCTTTTAGTGTATTTTGTCTTTTAGTATATTTTATCTTTTAATGTATTTTGTCTTTTAGTGTATTTTATCTTTTAGTGTATTTCGTCTTTTAGTGTCCCAACACACCAAAGTTGACTAAATAATCACAAATGTTGACCTAGACCCGACTCCTAAGTTTTTCTCCATTTTATTATTAGTTTGATGATAAAATATATTTCTCGACATATTTTCAGTATTTATGAAATTTCGACATGACCTTTCTTAAAATAATAACTCTCCCTTTTATTTGACCTGACTCGCAAAATATCTGTTTTATAAAAAGTAAACCTTTATTGATCCGCAAAAAAATCCAACAACTAACTAAATCATGTTTCAACATTTATTAAGTTTACAAATGTGACAAATAAATTTTTAAAACCCCTAGTGCGAATCATGTAAGATTCGAACCATATGGACTCCAAAAAGATCAACTCGATCGATTTTTGACAACACCGCAAATATCACAACAAATCCATTCTAAACCTAACCCCATTGACTTTTAATTCGTGCTTTCAACAAAATCAATATCTAACTTAATCCCTTCGCCAACAATATTTAAACTCACTATATACGATAATCTCAAATAAATGATATAGCCGTAATAACAACAATATATATATATATCTCAAAATGATCATAACAAACTTCTATACACAAAAGTACAACTATTTTTCATGTACCTCCATTTATGTTTAAAAGATTTAAAACTTGAGACTTGTGGTTTTATAGAAAAACATATAACGATTTTTACAACGATCCGTTTTGTACACCCTGTTTGGAATGATCATAAGTATGAAAAAGTACAACTTATTTATAAAAAACAAGAGATGACTTACAAGAAAGAATGACTAGAGGATGATTAGAGCTAGAACAACCCAAACGTTGTTTATAAACTACCCAAATATAATAAGGATCAACCTCGAACAATATATCTTTAAATGGTTTTGATCAAATATTGAAAAGTAAGAATTTGTGTGTGTGTTTATGTTGGTTCGAATAAGAGAGAAGAGAGAAGAAAGATATGTATGTTTTTCTAGTGAGAGAAATAGTAATGAATGTGTAAGAATAATGAAATTGGATCTATATGTATAATGTTTTCAAAATTGGCATCCAAGGGTGGTTGTTGTTGGTGTGGTCCGGTTGTGCAAGCAAAGGGGGAAGGAAAAGGGGACCAATATGATCTTCCAATGAGGGTTAAGGAAGGACGAGTCCTTAAACCATTTTGTAGGAAACATGTCTCATAATTCAAATTTCAAAATGAACATCCTAAGTGTATATGGTGTATGGTATTCGGTTGAAGGCATGAGCAAAAGGGGAACCAATTTGGTCTCCAACATTATAGGGGTATAATGCTAGAGTGGATTTAATTTCAAGGGTTCCATGCACAAGTATAACTTACTAACTGTATCCGGAATACGCAAATAACGAAAATGAATAACGACTTCACGTAAATTTTTGAAATTTAAATATCAATTAAAAACGTAAAAACGTGTCTACTAACGAAAGACTACGAGGTCTAGATGCACGGATCACTTCCGGCAATGATTCTCAGTAAATAACGGAACAACTTCCCGGTTAAACGTAAAAATTAAACGAAACATTAAAAATTCAAATTACCAAACGAAAACGACTAAAATATTGATCGGAAATTTATGGGGTGTCACATCCTTTCCCCGTTAAAAGAGCTTTGTCCTAAGCTTAAGACGTAGCATTACACGAAGGTTCAGGATTAGCAAAAAGGTGTGGGTACCTTTTCTGCATTTGGTCTTCACGTTCCCACGTAAACTCAGGTTTTCTCCTAGAGTTCCAACGTACCTTGACAATCAGAATACGGCTCTGTTTTAGACGCTTGACCTCACGGTCCATGATCTCGACAGATTCTTCAATGAAGTGGAGTTTGTCGTCGATTTGGATTTCATCCAGTGGTATAGCAAGAGTTTCGTCAGACATGCATTTCTTCAAATTCAAGACGTGAAATGTACTATGAACTGTTCTGGAAGTTCAAGTCGGTAGGCAACGGTTCCTACTTTAGCAATGATCTTGAAAGGTCCAATATAACGTGGGTTCATATTTCCCCGTTTGCCAAAACGCATCACCCCTTTCCATGTTGACACTTTCAACATGACTTTATCGCCCACTTGAAACTCAAGGGGTTTCCGTTTTACGTCGGCATAGCTCTTTTGACGATCACGGGAAGTTTGGATACGGCTCTTGATTTGAACAATCTTCTTTGTTTTCTCATGGATGATCTTTGGGCCAGTGAGCTGACTATCTCTAACTTCAGCCCAGCAGATAGGTGATCGACACTGTCTTCCAACCTGCTATCACGATCGGAGATGATTGAAACTGGAACTCCATGCCTCGACACTACTTCCTTTAAATATTGTCTTGTCAATTTTTCCATCGAGTCGTCTTCTCTCATAGGTAGAAAATGTGCAGACTTAGTGAGACGATCAACGATTACCCAAATTGTGTCTTGACCGGTTGCCATTTTTGGCAACTTTGTCACAAAGTCCATCGTTATGTTCTCCTATTTCCATTGCGGAATTTCTGGTTGAACCAACAAACCAGACGGCTTCTGATATTTTGCTTTAACTTTGGCACACGTTAGACACTTGCTGACGTAGGTGGCAATTTCTGCTTTCATGTTGGGCCACCAATACAATTTCTTCAGGTCTTGGTACATCTTATCCGATCCAGGATGGATAGAATACTTTAACTTATGAGACTCGTGCATAATCAAAGTTCTCAAGTCACCAAAACACGAAATCTAACTCTGGTTGTTCAAACATAACGTTCTGTCAGCACGGTTCAAGCTTATTAATCATACCATGCAGGTCTTCGGTTATGAAATTCTCTTCCTTTCTGGCTTCCGATTGAGCACTCAGAATCTGTTTAGGAAGGTTTAACCTAATAGTCATAACTAAGGCCCGAGCTCGCAGTGGCTTAATTCTTTCCTTTCGGCTCAGTGCATCAGCCACCACGTTCGCCTTTCCTGAGTGGTATCGGATCTCATATTTGTAATCACTCAACAATACTAACCACTGTCGTTGTCTCATGTTCAACTCTTTCTGATCCATAATATGTTGCAAACTCTTGTGATTAGTGAACACGACACATTTCGTGTCATACAGATAGTGCCTCCACATCTTCAAGGCAAACACTACTGCACCAAGTTCTAGGTCGTGTGTGGTATAGTTCTTCTCATGGACCTTGAGTTGGCGGGATGCGTAAGCTATGACTTTCTCCTTTTGCATCAAAATCGCGCCCAACCTTTTATGCGAAGCATCGCAGTAAACCACAAAGTTCTCACTTCCCTCGGGTAATGCCAAAATTAGCGCAC
This sequence comes from Tanacetum coccineum, assembly GCA_026074375.1. NCBI lineage: Eukaryota > Viridiplantae > Streptophyta > Magnoliopsida > Asterales > Asteraceae > Tanacetum > Tanacetum coccineum. The sequence goes on along the minus strand of BQNB010106137.1, from coordinate 12,414 downwards.
AACACAGTTTTTGTTTCAACAGTTGAAAGGCAGCTTCTGCCTTTTCTCCCAATCAAACTTCATGCTTTTCTGAGTTAATTTCATCATAGGCCTAGCGATCTTTGAGAAACCTTTAATGAATCGTCGGTAGTAACCGACCAAACCTAAAAATTGACGAATCTCAATTGGTGTCTTGGGTGACGTCCAATCCTTGATTGACTCAATCTTAGCAGGATCAACATGAATGCCTTCACTATCAATCACGTGATCAAGAAATTGCACCTTTGAAAGCCAGAAATCGCACTTTGAAAACTTGGCATACAATTCCTTCTTCTTGAGTAACCTCAAAATTAACTTAAGGCGCCCTTTATGTTCTTTTCTGCTCTTAGAGTAGATCAAAATATCATCGATGAGTACGATCACGAATTTATCCAGGTACGGTTTGCACACTCGATTCATCAAATCCATGAATACCGCAGGTGCGTTAGTCAGGCCAAATGGCATTACTTGGAACTCGTAGTGACCATAGCGAGTCCTAAACGCCGACTTTGGGATGTCTTCATCACGAACTCTGAGTTGGTGATAACCAGATCTCAGGTCGATCTTAGAGTAAACTCTTGACCCTTGAAGTTGTTTGAACAAATCGTCGATTCTCAGAAGTGGGTATCGGTTCTTCACAGTAAGTTTGCTTAGTTCATGGTAGTCGATACACATTCGAAAAGATCCATCTTTCTTTTTGACAAACAAAACTGGAGCTCCCCAGGGTGAGGAACTGGGTCTTATAAATCCTTTTTTAGAAAGTTCTTGCAACTGAGTGGATAACTCTTGCATTTCGGCTGGTGCTAATCGATATGGGGCTCGTGCTACAGGTGCAGCACCAGGAACTAAGTCGATTTAAAATTCAACTTGTCGAGCAGGTGATAGTCCAGGCAAGTCTTCTGGAAAGACTTACGGAAATTCTCGTACAATTGGCACGTCCTCAAGTCGCTTCTCCTCTGACTTGTCCTCAGTCTTCTTGGATGTAACTTGCGCTAGATAAACTTGACATCCTTTCTGCATATATTTATGGGTCTTTGTACACGATATGATAATCAGCTTCGACTTATTTCGGCTATCACAATCATCACCTTGGATTATCAATACCTCATCTCCATAAGGGATACGAACGATCTTCTCATCACAAATGATCACCACATGGTACTTTGCCAACCAATCCATACCGATGATGACGTCGAAACTACCAAGTTGTGCGGGTATTAGATCGATGTCGAACGGGTGACCTAATAATCCTAACATACAGCCTCTAAGGATAACATTTGTTTCTGAAATTATTCCATCGGTAAGTTCTATGGCATAACTAGTGTCTAAAGTGGATGGTGCAACATCAAGCAAGGCACTAAAGGTAGATGACACAAAACTCCTATCATCACCCGAATCGAATAACATAGAAACATAACAGTTATTGAGAAGGAACGTACCCGTGACGACATTGGAATCGGGGTTTGATCCTCCTCCTCCGATGGCATAAGCCTTTGCTGTAGCTTCATTTCTCCCAATCTTGTTTCTAGTCTTGTTTCCAGTCTTGTTCCCTTGGTTTTGAGTTCTCAACTTAGGACAATCTTTCCTATAATGTTCCGGCCTTCCACACTTATAACAAACAACACCTGGCTGATTCCTAACTAGGGTCCTCTAAGTGTTTGGAGCAACAGCGGCCGTACAGTCTCTAGTCATGTGACCAACCCTCTTATAATTTCCACATTTCACAGTACACGGCCCTTCATGGTACAACCTACACTTGTTGCAGTAGGGGAGAGGCCCAACATACCCCTTTCTTTCATTGTTTCCGGCCGTGTAAGCTCTTGCTACATTTGGCCTCTAACATTTTGTCGCTTGAAAGCTGGTTGCTGCCCACGGTTGTCCCTCAGGTTGTTGTCAAACCTTCTCTTGTTTTCAGCATTTCTAGCATAACCCTTCAGTTTCTGATCCATTAGATTATTAGCAACTCGGGTTGCATCTTGAAGTCTAGTGGGCTCAGCGGCGATCACATTCCCCTGAATATTATCAGGTAAACCTCCAATGAATCTCTCAACCTTGTCCACCTCATCCGGGACCATTTAAGTACATAATAGAACCAATTCTTGAAATCTCCTGGTATAAGTAGTCAAGTTATTTCCTTTCACAGTCAAGTTTCATAACTCAGTCTCTGTCTTCTGAATTTCGTTTCTCGGGCAGTACACCTCAGTCATCAACTTCATAAGTTCTGTCCATGTCATGGCATATGCAACCTTAATCCCAACCTCTCTCTTATGCGAGTTCCACCACGTCAAAGCACTGTTTAGCAGTGTGCATGTAGCATACTTTACTTGGTACTTTTGTGGACAATTACTAATGTGGAACACTGTCTCCATCTTCTTGAACCAACGAGTCAACCCAACAACTCCTTCCATTCCATTAAAGTTAAGTGGCTGGCACTTCAAGAATCTTGATATGTGCACTCTCGAGCAACAGACATAAAACCTCTAAAGTTATAACCATTTCCACCTCCGTTCCCGTTACCATTTCCATTTTCGTTTCCATTTCCGTTTCCTCCACCATTTCCATTTCCATTCACTCTTCCATTCTCGTTTCCTCCATTTCCATTCTTGCCTCCATTTCTACCTTCATAGTCATCACCATTCTTGCCTTCCTGCTCACCCCCACTTTCCATAAGGGGTTCAAGGTTTTTGCTACTCGGCGAGCAATTAGTTCGTTAACCGATTCACGTGTCATCGTCGCTCCAGATCGTGTGTTAGGCATTGTCCTACAACATAACAATACACCACACGATGAGATTGTAGGTAATACGAGATTATTAACGGGGTTCAATAAAAATAACGGGTTTCATCACATAGAAACACACAATAAAATTAATTCATGATAATGCCATGATTTAGTAATAATGCAATATGTAATGAGTAAATGAAAATAACATTAGATTAAGAACAACATATCATAGAATAATAGCTATTAGATTTCATATCACCAAATGTCAACGATTACATCACGGTTTCCAAAAGATAAGATTTACAAATCCTTAATAATACGCTACTACTAGATACTACGGATCAATACTAGAACAATCATGGAACAATCTAAGGATGGTAGCCTAAGTGCCTCCTAGAACAAGCCTCGAGCCTAGCAATCCTTATGTGATCATAAAATCAGAAGCGTCGAATCTGCCTCATCTCTTTACGAACACACAACTTCCTCCGCTGAAGTCGGGTAACTCTCTAACTCGTAACATCCAACGTGCCTCTAAGTATCGTATTAACCCGCTCCAGCTCACTGATCCTCTCTGACAGAACAGCACTCTGCTGACCCGTCACTACAATCTTGTGCCCTTGATCCCTCTGAATGCCCTCAATAACCTAAACTTGATGAACTAGGATCTTCATAGTGTGATCATAAAATCTCCGTACCAGGGCTCCCAACGTCTCATAAGTACCCTCTATAGATCCCTCCTCCTAAGCAGGCTCAGGGATATCATCTGACACCGTAGGATGCGTAACCCTCTCAACTCTAACCTCAACCAGGCCTCTCGCACTCGTCTTGACCTCCTCTCGAGCAACAGTCTCAACCACAACCCTAGTATCTATCCCTTAAGCTCTAAGAGTATCCGCATATGCAATACACTCATCGATCTCTGTTTGAATCTCAGGGTCGATATCAGGCTATAAGTAAGGCTCATCACTACCCCTGACAACAATTTCATCCCTCAAACTAGTCTCTTTAGGTACATATGACTCGGAACTCTCATCCGAACAACCATCTAAATCCGCCATAGAATCAGAACTCCTAATCCTCTTAGGTAGTGGTAAAAGATCAATACGTGCTGGTGACAATGCTCTAGGTATAGGTGAAGATATTAGTACAGATATGGTAGGGGACCTACTCCTCTTGTGAGAAGGACCCGTAGGAGAAGAATGATATGGTCTCTCGGTAATAGCAGCAAATGAATAGGGAATACTCGGTACTGATGAACATAACTGATGACTAGATCTGATACCCGATGGTAGTGTTGGTGATGAATGATCCGAAGATGAATGACCAGATGAAGAATCGGATAGGTCATCTGAATAAGAATCCGATGAAGTCTTTGACGAATCATCAGAGGTAAAGAGATCTGATAAAGAGTAGTCAACTGAATATCTCATGGAAATACGATGGGTAGGTAGCGGCCTAACCCTCTTCCTCGCAGTCATCATGTGTACCGGTCCATTAGGATGGTAGCGGTACAGTCGACCATGAGGAATAGGCTGTCCGGGTGCAAGAATCATGACACGACAACGAAGTGCACCAGATGTTGCAGGTAAACTCTGGGTAAAAAGGGTAATCTCAGTAAATGGTGTACCGTGGGTGGGTGATGGTGGTGTATCAGGTGTGTCACTGACTGAAGAATCATCAGTCGATGATAGGAATGGTAAAGTAGCTGGTAGTGGTGGTATACGATCTGGTGACGGATCCTCGGATAGATCAGACTCCGTATCAGATGTGGGTGAGTAATCAGGTGATGCGGGTGTGTAATCTGGAGATGGTGTTACAATAGGTGAAACAGTAGGTATCTTGGTGGGTGTTAATGTGGTATCAACATGAGTAGTAGATGGGGTCACAGTAGGTGTGGTGCTTGGGATGGTGGTAAGGATAGTGCCAAACAAGATAACTCGTCCAGCTGATGTCCTCACACTCTTCACTGACGAATCTGATGAAACTGAGATAACGGAGATAGCCATGACCTGCACAAGCAAAAATTTATATAAATTTCTCAACCGTGCATGATGCAGGAAAAATGAATGAATGAATAAGCATCGAATGTAGTGTCGCGAAATGAAATGCAATATAATTATAGTATTTAATTATATATTACATATACATATTACGTATACGTAAGATTACGTAAAGCACACATAATCACGTAGGATCACATATTGGTTATAGACTAGACCTAGTTATACTACCTGGTTCTCTATAACCTTGGCTTTGGATACCAATCTGTCACACCCCCAAATAGGGTCCTGTCAGAATAAGCGTCCGGGGGCGTGACTTTCATGAATATCTCAAGTACAAAGCATAAAGAACGACCTCTAAGGTACGTTTTTAAAACAAACACCGTTGCATCAGTTCAAAATATTAATAAGGTTTTACATCGATCAAACCAATGCTTCAAGAGTTAAAATGCGGAAGCTTAAATGAGTTTCAACAACGGTATTTAAAGACATAGATAAATCATAGATAAGTTTTGGAAATCCGGTCCGGGTAAATAGACTTCACATAAATCAAGCAACGACATCCAAGCTAAGCACCTGAGAAAAAATGCTTAAAACATCAACATAAAGTTGGTGAATTCATAAGTTTAGTTCAAATATTATCAATGTGGACCACAAGATTTCAAAACGTATGTGACAGTTATAGGAGATACAACTTCACATAAAGAGGCATTTACGTTGCACTAAGCTCATGACACCGAGGCTAATAGTGGAAAGTGGCATGTACACTGCCATATAATGCTTGCTCTTAGAGGTGTCCGACCAAAGACCACCTAACTAATTTTGACATGATATACATCTGTTGGCCTGCACAGTCCGTCAAGTACCAGACAAGTAAGAATTACCAAACCCGGATGGGGATTATAAGTCCCAATAGATCTATTTATTCACTCGCGCTTACTTAACCAGCCAGTCGGTTAAAGGTAATTAACGGTTCATGATAATTCGAGAAATAGTGGTCTAAACGCTACTTAGGCAACACGTAAATGGGGAAATTCTCATGTATAGTACTTGTGTCTAGTTTTAAAAGAAAGCAATGTTTCTCACCCCAAGTTATAAAACATTCATTCAAAACGAGTAGTGGATCAAAAGAAATCAATCAAGTGAAGACGAATCACACGGTCCTAGCGACAACCTAGCATATAGTTGCTGTTTAAAAATGATGTACAACGAAATAACTCTTTGCGCAAAGACTAGTCATCCGAACATAAGTAGACAAGGAGTGTTATTTCAAAACACACTTTCCGAAATTATAAGTTTTTAACAAGTCTCGACACTAACAATTCTCAAAAATATTTTGTCTTTTAGTGTATTTCGTCTTTTAGTGTCTCGGCACACCAAAGTTGACTCGATAATCGCAAATGTTGACCTAGACCCGACTCCTATGTTCTTCTCCATTTTATTATTAGTTTGATGATAAAATATATTTCTCGACATATTTTCAGTATTTATGAAATTTCGACATGACCTTTCTTAAAATAATAACTCTCCCTTTTATTTGACTTGACTTGCAAAATATCCGTTTTATAAAAAGTACACCTTTATTGATCCGCAAAAATATCCGACAACTAACTAAATCACGTTTCAACATTTATTAAGTTTACAAATGGGACGAATAAATTTTTAGAACACCTAGTGCGAGTCACATAGGGTTCGAACCATATGGACTCCAAAAAGATAAACTCGATCGATTTTCGCCAACACCGCAAATATCACAACAAATACATTCTAAACCTAACCCCATCGACTTTCAATTCGTGCTTTCAACAAAACCAATATCTAACTTAATCCCTTCGCCAATAATATTTAAACTCACTATATACGATAATCTCAAATAAATGATATAGCCGTAATAACAACAATATATATATCAAAATGATCACAACAAACTTTTATATACAAAATTACAACTATTTTTCATGTTCCTCCATTTATGTTTAAAAGATTTAAAACTTGAGACTTGTGGTTTTATAGAAAAACATATAACGATTTTTACAATGATCCGTTTTGTACACCTTGTTTGAAATGATCATAAGTATGCAAAAGTATAACTTATTTATGAAAAACAAGATATGACTTACAAGAAAGAGTGACTAGAGGATGATTAGTGACTAGAACAACTCAAGCGTTGTTTATAAACTACTCGAATATAATAAGGATCAACCTCGAACAATATATCTTCAAATGGTTTTGATCAAAGATTGAAAAGTAAGAATTTATGTGTGTGTGTTTATGTTGGTTCGAACAAGAGAGAAGAGAGAAGAAAGATATGTATGTTTTTCTAGTGAGAGAAATAGTAATGAATGTGTAAGAATAATGAACTTGGACCTATATGTATAATGTTTTCAAAATTGGCATCCAAGGGTGGTTGTTGGTGGTGTGGTCTGGTCGTGCAAGCAAAGGGGGCAGGAAAAGGGGACCAATATGATCTTCCAATGAGGGTTAAGGAAGGACTAGTCCTTAAATCATTCTATAGGAAACATGTCTCTTAATTCAAATTTCAAAATGAGCATCCTAAGTGTGTATGGTATTCGGTTGAAGGCATGAGCAAAAGGGGGACCAATTTGGTCTCCAACATTCTAGGGGTATAATGCTAGAGTGGATTTAATTTCAAGGGTTCCATGCACAGGTATAAGTTACTAAATATATCCGGAATACGCAAATAACGAAAATGAATAACGACTTCACGTAAATTTCTGAAATTTTAAATATCAATTAAAAACGTAAAAACGCGTCTACTGAAGAAAGACTGCGAGGTCTGGATGCACGGAGCACTTCCGGCAATGATTTTCAGTAAATAACGGAACAACTTCCCGATTAAACGTAAAAATTAAACGAAACATTAAAAATTCAAATTACCAAACATAAACGGCTAATATATTGATTGGAAATTTACGGGGTGTCACATACAAGTATGTGATCAAAATGAAACTCTAGACCTTGATTCTAAACCCAAATCCTTATGAAAACCACAAATCTTGATTATGAAAACCCTAACTTGATCTTGAAAAACCCTTGCTTAGAAATGAAACCCTAACTTGCAAACTAAATTGAAACACCTTAGATTATACATTTGATCAACCTTATATGCTTGTAATTTCAATAAAATGGAAACTATAGAATTGTTTTTGGCTTGCTTTTGAGCCGTGGGTTATGAATGAGAGGAAGAGAGTTTTTGTGAATTTTCGCAAGTACGGAATAAGAATGAAAGAGCTAGTTGATGTATCCTTATATAGCATAAATATCTAGGAAACAAATCTTACTTAATCTATGAAAATTAGGGGAGGAGGTATGGAAAGTATGTAAGAAAGAATGGGTATGTTGCTTGGTGTAAGACTAGTGTAAGAAAGTAGATGAAAGTTGGTATGTATTTGGCACATGGTATAAGCTAGACATTATAATGTATAAACTAGTAACAAAATAGTATTATTTTATGTAGTTTAAATTGGTGGCCGGTTGTGTTGGTTTTTGTGGGTAAGAATTATATAATATTTGGGTATTGGGTAATATTGTTGGTATTTGGTTGAATGTAGATAGGTAGAATAATTTACATTTATGCAAAAAGGTTCAAAGTGTGAAACGTAAACGTTTTACATAACGTATAAAAATAAAATATAAAAAATTATAAATTATTTTCGTAAAAATAATATAATACTTGTTTGACGTAAACTTTTTTTGTTTGATGTCGGTTTACGTTGATTGTTGATTTTTAGTTTACGCCCTTTTAACTAAACGGTTGAAATTTAAAGTAAACGTGTAAAATTTTAAAATAAATAGTTGAATATTTATTGACTTAAAATGGCCTGAAATTACGGATCAGGATCTGGGGAAAAAACGTTTAGGGACTATTTTCGTTAAACCTGACAGACCCCAGGGACCATTTATGCAATTCTATAAGTTTTTATACGTTTTCTAACGTTTCCATACGTTTTTTAACCTTTCCATACGTTTTTGTCTGTTTTGTCTGTTTTTGTACTCTTTCATCCGTTTTCGTACGTTTTCATACGTTTTGTACGTTTTCGAACGTTTTCTTACATTTTTTTTTCTGTTTTTTTCGTTTGCGAACGTTTCATACGTTTTCGTACATTTTTGTAAGTTTTCCACAGTTTTCAGACTTTTTTACGTTTCCATACGTTTGTGTACAATAAAACGTATCAAAGCATACAAAAGAGTTTTAAAACGTACAAAACATACCAAATTGTACAAAACGTACAAAAACGTGTCAAACGTATAAAACGGATGAAAATGTATAAAAACCGATAAAAACTAACAAAAATGTGCGAACACGTATGAAAACGTTCAAAAACGTATAAAACATTCAAGAACGTATTAAAACGTACAAAAACTGAAAACATACATAAACATATGAAAACGGACAATACGTATGAAAATGGACGAAAGCGCACAAATCCGTGTAAAAACGTATAAAAACGGATGAAACATATAAAAACCGATGAAAACGTATATAAACGGACAAAACGTATAAAAACGCATGAAAATGTATTAAAAGGTATATAAATGGATTAAACCGTATAAAAACGTATCAAAACATACAAAAACGTATAAAAATGTATGACAACGGACAAAAACGTATAAAATCGATGAAAACGTATAAAAATGTACAAAAACGTATGAATACGTACCAAAACATATGAAAACGTATAAAATCATATGAAAACGTATAATAACGGATGAAAACGTATAAAACGGATGAAAACGTATGAAGACATATAAAAATGTACAAAAGAACATGGAAATTTAGAGGAAAATATAAAGAGGAGGGTTGTTTGGTTATTTCATTTTCACCAGGGACTGAATTTGCAATTATAAATATCCATATAAGCAAAAAAATAATAAAATATTAAGTGGTAATTAATTTTACCAGCTGAACCGGTAGCAAGTCGTCATGTTACTCATATTGTAACAAATTTGAAAGTTTCGTACATAAATAGTTAATAAAAAAGTAAGTTACTTAACTCGTGTTATTTTGAAAAGTACGTTGGTATTTATCATTTTAACCTTTTGAAAAAATCATTACGTGAGTACACAATTGGTTTTGCAAAAGGTTGATTACAGAATATATGCCTTAGTTTTTGCAAATGAAGTTCATGGATTATCCAAAGATTTTGATAACTAAGATATTTTTAAAAGCTGGGAGCATTAAGAAGAGTGCTAGCAATGAGGATATCAATTTTACTTTCTAAGTGGTACTAGTTTCTAATGTTAGCAAGCTAAATAACTACTAACAACAGAGTTTGCTAGCTGGTTGTACTAGTTATTATTTTTAAGGATACTTATAATTAGGGTTTTGGTCGTATATTAGCTACGTATGACTTGTTTTGTTTATGATTGACTTTGGGGTTTTGGCCGTAAAATAGCCACGTACTTTTTCAAATGTACCGATTTGTTACGTGTACTCTTTTCTAGCAGGCATCAAAATAATACAAGTACATTACATTCATTATTACCAACTACATTTTTTGTCCTTGTGGTTTCTCGGGTGTAACACTTTTAGTCCATTATCAACAACCACACACTAACACAACCACTTTTTCACACTTTTCTCAAAAATTCTCCCAACAATCACAATTTATAATATTTTTTTATACGTTTATATACATTTTTGTACGGTTGTACATTTTGTACGTTTTCATATATTATCGTATGTTTTTGTACGTTTTTATATGTTTTATACAGTGTTGTAAGTTTTTGTAAAGTATAAAAACGGATAAAAACCTATGAAAACATATGAAAATGTTCAAAAATGTATGAAAGCATACAAAACATATATTTATATATATTGGATAATAATAATAATAATAATAATAATAATAAGAAAACGTGGACTCTGCATTTTTTCGATGATGCATTGTCTGTGTTTAATACATCCATGGAGACTGACATTTTGAGTAATCCAAGTGAGATCGCTGCCCCCAAACTCATGAAGAAAATGACAGATATATATTTCACACGGGTTACTAAAAATGCAGAGTTCGCGTTTTCTTTATCTCCTCGACAGATGGCCTTGAGTGTGACGCTGTTAGCTCATCGTCTTCAACTTAGGGTTTTTTTTATCATCGACTTCATGTGACGTCGTTCGGCTTTAGGATTAAAGACGTCACTAAGACCTAGCCCGTATCCACGCACTGACCGGTCATGAAAATAACAAAAATCACTTTCTGTGATGGCTCAGCCTTGCAAGTCACACTTTGAAACGTTTGTATTTTTCTTTCGTTCTTCGTCTAAATGAGTCCAAAACTTGTACGTTTTCAGCAAAAGTGAATCCAAGACCTAAAAGTTAAGTAAATATGATTTTAAGCAATAAATGATATCAAAGTGCATGAATAAAGGGTTAAATGACCCCTAAAAATTGTATAATTTTGCACCATGTCAAATACTCTTACACTTGGGATTTGTTTGTCCTTAAACAATACAACAATCAACAATATATAATCTCGTCTTCCACGGGGTAATGGATGAGGTGAGATGTAAACAGCCTTAGCCTTACCTATAGGTAGAGAGGCTGCTTCCAAAGGACCTCCGGCCTTACAGGGAGTGAGAATCGAATCCTTAACATCTATCTCTAAAGAGAGGGGGTTTGTCTTCAAACAAATAAGCTTTTAACTTTAACAAAAGTACAATTTAGAGGCATTTAACATTAGTATAAAAATAGTTCATAACAAAACTTTGTTTGGCAATACCCTTTTGACCGTTTCAAGCACGGAAGTATAAAACTAGCACCTCACATAATAAATAAGTGTTTGAATACTCTCATATCTCGAGTGTATATAAATGATATTACCTCCGTCTCAAAATAAGTGTCCAGTTTGACTTTTTAGAGTCAAACTCGTAAAACTTTGACCATAACTATTTTTGTGTGTGTTATATAATACTTGATGCAAAATATATGAATGGATTGAGTTTTAAGTGTATGTTTCATTCGTATAATTTTCATTAAGTATTATATAACATAAAAATAAATATTTAGTGTCAAAGTTGAACCAGTTAAACTCTAAAAAGTCAATCTGGACACTTACTTTGGGACGGAGAGAGTATAACATATGGGAAATAGAAAAATCACTCTAACTTATCATGTGAATTCATAAGGTAACCATAAACTTGATAAACGATTAAACCTCCAACGCTCGGACGTAATCCGGGACAACTTTAGAAAAATGGTAAAACTTGATGGGCCAAATGCAAAATTCCAGTCGTCTGACTAGAACAGTGGGTGGGCCAAAGAAAAAGGAAAAAGTGCGTCTAATCCTTCATTTTCCAGGCGGTTTTTACTAGTTGACCCGACATGTGGTAATCATTTCACCTCAATCTTATTTTTGCTGGTTAATTGTTTAGTTATATGCTTAATTATTAAATGGGCGCCCTTTATTAGTTTGTACTGATTTTGAGTAATTATATAAATTTAGGGGGTGTTTGTTTAACCCTTAATTTTGAGACTATAAGCTTAAATGGATGAAGTTTTCCTTGTTCAGGTTAACCGACGGCGAATTTTTGTGTTTTCTGCTTACTTTTTGTGAGCCCATTTTTTGAGGGTTATTTTAGATTTTGGAACTTATATAAGCTTATGGTGTGTTTGTTGAAACTAGCGATAGCAGTAACACAATTAGCATTAGCA
>BQNB010106136.1:0-23454 GCA_026074375.1 Tanacetum coccineum | reverse complement strand
AAGTAGCTAATTTAAGTCAGATCAAATTGGTAATATTTTATTTCATGATAGCTTGATAGTAACAACATTATAAATGATCAATCTTTGCCGTTAAAAAAAAACCAAGTCTTCCAACAAAATGGATCCCTTTAACAACGAAAGCATAGTGTTAAAAATAATAATTAAACAATACAGAGTGTTCATTCGTTGTTTATGTAACACAAAATAATATCATGACATATATATAACAGTAGCCAAAAATACATTAGCACATTTAGCAAAATTCAAACATCTCTAACCCCCACATGAGGTCATATATTCTGATCATTTCAGTCATAAACACAACTTTGATTGGCACTATTAGTAAATCCACATGTGATGGAACAAAATATATCCTAGTTGAACACTTTAGGCTCGTTCTGGTTTACGAATCCGACTTTAGAGACTTTCCAGCAGCTTTAATTCGTATTTCAGGCTGATTTTCCAGAAGTACTCCATAAGTAGCCTCGCATATAAGAAAAGAAATAGGAATCAGATACCAGAAACTCTAATATGAAGGAATGTTATAGATATACTTTGAATGATTTTTAACCCATTTGATACGTTTCATTTACATCAAAATAAGAAAGTTTATGTTGCACAAGAAAGATAGATGAGAAGTCATTCATTATACAGTAAGTAGACACTTAATAAGCAATCTTAAACAACCCCTTACACGAATTTATATGCTAAATTCCTTTTATTTGTTTCAGTAAAGTTCCTGTTACACAGGAAAAATATATGAGAAATAGTTCTTATTAAAGGATTAATAGAGAGGAGGCGCTTGAATAAGGAATACCAAACAACCATTTACACAACTGACTAAGCCATACTAAACACCCAACAATTAACAATGCTTATATGCTTCAAATATGGGGTTGTGACGATCATTATTTCAAATGCTTATTGCTTACATATGCAGGTGGTAGTCCGCTTATTTGTAAGTGCTTATTGAAGTGTTGTTTGTGATTGCTTATATTAAGTTTTATCTCTAATTACCTAAGATGAGGAATAGTATAGCACACAATATTTACTCATTTACTTAAGAATGCCACATATGAGAGCCTCAATTCATAATTTCATATCAGCTTTTATCTATACGGAGTCCAAATGCCAAATACAATATATAGTTTTCAAGAAACATGCAAATAGGTCAATGCGAGTCGAAACTCCCTAAAAAACTCCACGTACACAACTTCCTAATGTAAAATTAAAGTAATTCATAATTTTTAAAACACCGTATAAATCTTGGAACACCCTTCAAATTGTTGCATAGAAAATATCATTCTTGCATCATCTCGCTACTTATTAATGTACCCAAAGCCTGGTATTTCACTATTTGAGTTAATATTTCAAAATCTTCAATTCCACCTAGAGATGACACCAAATTATAGAAAATATAACTCATGCAAAATGCATTATAACATTTTCAAGCACAATTATAATTCTAACGCTGGTCAACACGTATTTATGCCATCCGTGCAGTCACTTGTCAGTTGTAAAAACATTTCAACTTGTGTCTTTGCCATGTAAAGCACCTCAGTGTCCACTGCAACTCGCATATACCCATCAAACTGGACAGGCTTGCCATTTAGTTTCATTATAGTACCATTCACTTGTATTTCCCCATCATTCCTTATACAGTAATCATCAAGCAAATGAACCTTGTAATGAGACCTTAACCTATCAAAAAAATTATAAAACGACTCATTTGTGGAATTATAAAGATTACTCCATGGCTGAATAACCCCTTGAAGAACCTTTGTAACCAAATAGTCGGGTGATGTAACATCGTCAAGGTGGGGCCACAACTCTTTATTATGTGCCTTTTCTCCTCGAACAACATGCACCACGTTATAATCCGAATCCATTTGACCACTGATCTCAGAACCTATATTCATAAGTCTTTTCGACTTCCATAATGCTTCCCATGGTCTCTGAACATAATTTCAGTGCTGCACCTTTCCATCTGCCTAGGAGACATGTGGTTTGACTTTGTGACGGAATTGTTAAGTGATCAACTGCCTGCAAAAAACAGTAAAAGTTATTTTTTGTTTAAATAATTTTGATATTGGTATAATTACTCTTTATGATGAAATTCTTTTTACAAACATCAATTTTATTTATGGATTAATACCAATATCCAAAAATTTCAAAATTTAACTAACATGTATTACAATGCAGTTCAATCAAACTATAATTGTTAATTAAAAACATTAAAGAGATATAAACAACAACAACGTGGAAAATCGAATTAATGTATTAAGATGTCATCTGACTCGTTATAAAATTTATCAAGAACAAATACAAAGTAAAAAGTACGTTGGAATCAAACCTAGTTCGTTGCTTACAGTGACTAAATTCCATAATGAATGCAAGTTATCAACTCCGCCTTTTTCCTTTTTCTAGTTTTTTCATTTTAGTCATAAAAACTATTGATAACTCACCCATTGTCCATGTGTAATTTTTATTTTTTTAATAATTCTTAGTATTAAACGATTTTTTTTTGTCTATACTTTTGGCTTAAATTAAGAAATAATTTAAATATTTTTCTTTTTTTTATATCTAAATAAAATCTAAACTAAAAAGTATTATTAATATGAATTTGATTTTTTTGAAATACGACTTCCCCACTTGAGTTTTCCTTTTACTATGTAAAATATAATGGGATCCGATCCTTAAATCTAAGGTAGTAGTCGTAATCAAAAGAAGCCAATGTGGTTGTATAAAAACAGTTTTCTTACTCTACAAAACTTTTAGCATATTAAAGAAAAATCAAAGCAAATATGTGTAACTCGACGAGGAAGCATGTTGTGTTGGTGGTGGAAGGTACTGCAGCATTACGTCCTTATTGGCCCATTCTTTCCCATCATCTCTATAAATTATTCAGTACGTTATTTACTCTTAACCGGTTTTTGTGTCGTCATGATACAATTTTATTATTTATTTTTCTTTTGTATTGATACCTAAGTATAATAAAATATATTGCTATAAGATGCTAGAGTGAGATCAACTTAGACAAAAATTTAGCATAGACCCAATGAATCATCTCAGACAACTAGTTTTTCATCAAAATAATAAAAAACCAATTTCCACATTTTTTTTTTATAAATAAAATATCTTGCAAACTGTAAATCGTAAAACGACAAAAAATACACCATCGCGACGAGTTTTTATTTATCTTTCAGTAGACATTCACTTCGATATACTTTCGAAGAACTTTTTTTTCGATTTTTTTTTCAGTCACGTCTGAAAAAATCACATGCGATTTGTGATACAAATCACATGTGATTTTTTTCAGACGTATCTAAAAAAAAAATTGAAAAAAATTTCGTCGAAAGTATATAGAAGTGCCCTTCTATAGATAGATGATTTAATTCATGTTTTTTTTTTTCTTTTTTTTTTTTTTTTTCTCGCGATGGTATGTTTTGTTTTGCGTACGATTATCGGTTTGTGGTGATAATTAATTTTTAAAAAGAGAGGAAAGTGAAGTTTTTATAATTTTGATTAAAAAAGGAGTGGATATGACTTGGTTCTTTCTAAATTTTGGTCTAGATGCATAAAATAGGTAAATTGTTAGGAAAAGCAAAAGAGATATGTTGGGACCAAAGGGGGACGTATGTTGGCCTAGCCGCCATGCAAGTGAACTAGGTTTGATTCCATGTTGTTAGTACATGTATAATTTGCTTGAAGTTGACATGTTGTTTGTTGGAGCATAAGTCTTAATTAGAAGGTGTCTGACTTGTTATGCACTTTACTATAGTTGAGAAAATGACTACTTCCTGAATCGTTTATAACATAGTCACAGGGATCGCCAAACACTTGGCGATTTTCAATCTGGTACGCGCTGTTTCCTATCGCGGTAGGTAGTGATTCTGGATCGACGTGGATCGCGAATTGAATCGTTCACATAGTTTCGTTCAAATATCGTTCCAATAACACCGAATCAGACGATCAATTAATTAGCAATCGCGCGATCCACAATTCGCAAATCGTGCGATTTATAGGCCATCGGAACGCGTTTGATTACTATGTAATACGATTGTGTGTAAATAGGATGTTTGAAGGTTCAATGGTAAGTGGGAAAGTGTGGTAGGTCGATTTTGCATAATGTTTTTTTCCTTCATTATGCGTTTTAGGCCTTTTTCAAAAAATTAAAATTAAACGTAGATTGGTTTTATTTGTTTGAGATGAGAAAAAGCATTTTAAAGACAGTAGAAAGGTGATGTGAAAAAGAATAATATACAAAGTGTGAAGTTGTTTTTTTTGTATTGCAAACCCACGTCCGGAGAGGTTTAGAAAGTACAAAATGCTTTAAATATATTTATTTGTAATTTTATATACTTTTTATTTTTTTTTTGCAAAGTTCCAAAGCCAATGTGATTGTTTAAACTACTATAAACCTCTTGTGCAATTTGTGATGAATAATAATAATACTATGATACAATTAATTTACCAAAATATTTGTACACCGAATCCGAAATTATATGGTACACCGAATCGAATGTGAACCGGAATGGAGCATACCCTTACCCCGTCGTACCGGATTTTGAGAAATAGCGAACCGCGATCCCGTACCGGAGCGATCCCCGTTCCATGTGACTATGGTTTATAATGATGATGATGACATGTCTGGCTTGTTTACAATGATGATCGGACTGGCCTATGATGGAAACTAATAAAAATGCACTTTAGAATATATTAATACTTTTCTTTGAGGTTTTATGTTGACGTACAGTTTCTTTCGTAATGTTTGATTTATTTGCAGGTCGTTTTGTGATAATGGATCTTCTGTAAGTATTTAAATCAGTTTCTATCCGTATATTTAAGCTTCTAGTACTTGCAGCTACTAGTTCTTAGCTCTTTCGTATACTCTTTTTATCAGGAAGCAGAAAGTCATAATAATATTGAACTCGCTTTGGTGGTATTCAATGCTCATGCATCTTGCAGCTGTGCTTTTACTCTTTCATATATGTTATTCTCCAATCTGTTCATCTTGATTGCAGCTTGGTTGTTACATCAGACAGATTGGACAAATGATGTAAATTGTTTCTTCAAGTGGCTATCAGCTATCATCGAATTCAGTGCTGATGGATTCCGACATGCTGCAATTGCTGAAGGACTTGCTCAAGCTCTAATGGTACGCATCGTCGTCCTCCTACTGGCTGGTATCCTTTTTTGCTTCTTATGTTTTTCTTTTTATATTTATTATACTAGGTTTGTAGTTACTCATTAGGTCATTGCATCTCTTTTTGATTTGTGCTCATTATGCATGTAATTAACAATTCCTAGTTTTATCATGACAAGATGTGTCGCTCCCTAAATGGAAGCCAGAATGTTGGTCTTCAAAGGCATTGCATCCTTGTTGCTGCCAGTAATCCAGATTCTCGGCCACCCGATGCGGAGAAAGTGGCCAAGTCTTTTCCACAGGTATTTCATTAACAAATGATTTGTAGTTGATAATTAAATGAATTAAATTGTTCTCACATATATTCTTAACACCAAGTTGCTGATCCTTGATTTATTTCTTTGAAAACAGTCTTTTGTTTCACTGTCAGTTATATGTCCAATGCAGCTTCCAAAACTTAGAGCAATCTACAATACGGTAACTAGACAATAACAGTCTCTTGATTATATGCATTCAGTAACTAGAATTGTGTTGCGTGTGCTGAATTTTGTCCTTTGATGACGTATTGACGTGTACAGGGAAAAAGGAACCCTTCAGTTGCAGTTGCTGATCCTAACACAGAAATTGTGAAACATACACAGTATGTAGGTCTCATATCGAAAGATCTTTTACTGGATATGAATATGATGGTTACTTCACTTCCTCAAACTACTGTAACATCAGCTGAGAAATTAAGAATCACGCACAAGATTTGGTCACGCTATGTGAAAGTGTGGGAGGTAATTAGCGAATTGACTTTTTATTTATGTAACATTAATGCGATCATCTATCTATAAATCGCCAACTGCATGTTTTCGTTGAATACAAGCTATTAGTCTCATGGAGATAAATTTCATGGTTGGGTTATTCTTTTACTTGTTTACGTTATAAGTCTTACGGAGGTAATATCCAGGAAGTTTTATTAGTAGGTTTATTTTTTCCTACATATGCGATAGCAGTAAAGAAATCAGTTCCAAGGTGGAGCTGATTATAGCAAGGAAAGTGATTAACGGAACAATAGAAATTACAACTTTGATAACCTTTTCTTATTCTATTGGATTATACTTCATCAATAATATACAAGCAGCCTAGCCTAGTCTCTGTTGGAAATATCTACGGTCAATTATGCGAAGGAAATAGTTATATGCATAAACGAAATTAAAGGGACAAACATTATCAGATAGTGTTAGCTAGAAACTACGAAAGAAGTCTCCACTTGGGCTTCTAAATATAACGGGTTTTAAGAGTTATTAAATTGCGAAAAATATTTTAGGATTTAATCTTGCCAAAAATATTTTAGGGACTTATGAGTCTAGCCTCTAATTATCTGCGAAAACAGGAAAATTATATAGGATTTTTCTCTAAAAACCTAGCCTCTAATCATCCCTATAATCAGACAGTTATCACAGATGATAGCATGATTGCATAAAAGTACCTCAATTTTGAGTATTCACTTTATTACTGTTTATGAGTTTTTTCCTAGGCTAATACTTGAAGTTTAGCAGTTATGCAGAAAAAGAGTTTGAAACTCAGGGTGTTTAGTGTGAGTTTGCCATTCAGGAAAGTTAAACAGATATTGTGAATTTGTGATACTGTGAAAGTTAAACAGGTCTTTGAGTTTTCTATATTAATAGTACATCTGTTGCATTTTTGTCGTATAAAGTATCTGGTTGATGTGGATTATTTTCCTCGGGATTAATTTGGTTGATTGTTAATGGCACCTCGTAATTACCCATGTGGGTTCTTTCACTTTGGCATCTTGTTTGTTTGTGTGTGTTGGAAGATTATAATCAATTAATCTTTGTTATGTTATAAAGGCTGCAATGTTACTGTGTTAAGCCGAAGACAACCAAGCAGTAGGAAACAAAACAGAAACATGTCGGTTATAGTTAGTTAGTTAGGAGCAGTTATAGGTAGTTATATTGAGAGACCCGTTTTTGAGGAAATTTCGAATACACACGCTGACAGTTTCATATTTTCTTTTCAATAATATCATAATCTGCATGTATATAGTTAAGTCAGTAGAAATAACTTCATAATCTGCATGATGCAGGGAGACTTATATGGTGTGCGATTAGGCCAGCCTGCCTTAGTTACCAGATTACAAGTATGCCTGAAATCTCATTTATTTATATCACGCTTTATCCTGTCAAGTTACGACGTATAATCTGTTGGGTGCAAACCCAATCCCACATCGGTAGAATATGTAAACTGAAGATAGGTCTCACACTTATAAATACCCCTCATTGTAATTGTAAACTTGTATCTAAGGATCTGGGTGTGTGTGTTTGTACCCCGTGCAGTTTAGCACGGGGCGTGCAGTTTGGCATGGATCGTGCAGTTTGGCACGAGCCTAAGCAGTTTAGCTCAGAGCTTAATAATATCTCTCTGGTTTGATCCCGTGGACTGCCCGACTATCCTAGTCGTGGATGCCACGTTATATCTTGTGTCGATTTACATTTCGCATTTAGTTTCCGTAAGCCTTGTTTGTATACCCAACTCGACACTGTGCTTATGATGAAATGGTTTTATGTTTTAGTTCCTTCCATATTTGTATGATGAGATTTATTTTTTCTTCTTGGGGCCTTTAAATTTATCAAATGAAACCCTCCGATTCACCACATAGCTCTTAAACTTCCGCCTTACTTTGGATCTGCAACTTTGAAGGTATTTCTTTGATGACATTAAGCCCGGGGCTAGGTGGTAAGGAACTAATCATTGGCTCGGTTTTTGTCGAATTCGCATAAGTGGCATGTCATCACAGGTTTTAAAAGAAATTTAAATTTGGTGAGTATCTTTTACCGTGGCTTTCCTTCTCAAAACCGGATCATGAATCTCTTTTGAGTAGCTGACACCACAGTGACAACGGGCTTGATTCACGGGCACATGACTTAGTGTCAACATCATGAGGCGCCTTCTCGGTAACAGCTCCTTCAACATCTCGAAAACCATCATCACCGTGGTTGTTGTCGCCGTCACCATTGTGACTAAGAATTACTCGCCAAACTGTTGTTGCTGGCTTTCACAGATGATCCTCATCACTTGATCATTATTTCAGGGTCTAAAGATTTAACTCTTTGTCATCATTACCATGGGAGGAGCAAGGGGGGGCGGGGTGTGTGGGGGGGGGGGAAGGGCAAGTGCCCCTCCTTAGCTAAAGAAACAATAATTATAGTGGAAAAGTGTTTCCTAAATACGATTTTTTTCATTGTTTGTCCCTCCTAAAAATATTTTGTAGTGTAGTTATTAATAAATATCAAAGTTGTGCCCCCTTCGACGTCAACTTTTCTGGCTACGCCCTATCATTACACCAGATCTTGTTGACTTGCACCAACATCGATCTTTAAGATTTAACTTCTCTTTTTCACCAACTTTTAGCTCACCGCAATTGCTACTAAACCCACCCTCAACAATGGGGTCGATTCTGTCTGATCCAAGATCAAACGTATGCTTCACTTTTTCACCAACTTCTGAACTCATTTCAGATTCAAGGCAATTCGTTGATGAGCAAGTGTTCCCCTCCCTTTTCGTTTTAAATTCGAGTAAATTCTATCAAAACTACCAAAATGTTTTACCCTTGCAAGTCAGATCTAGAAAATAAATATAGTATATAAAGGACTAACGATGCAATAATAAAATAACGATCGTTAGAAATATAACCGAAAGTTATTCATTTTGTTAAAAATTTGAATGTATACATGTTTGTGTGTACCTTTATAGAGTTGACTAGGAACAGCAGTAAATTGGGATAAGTAAGTTAGTCATTTATGGCATTTGCCCTATCAAGATTTATATTAAAGGGTTCAACCCATCTTCTTTGTTTCTTTTTATGTATTCTTGAATGATGATTACATGATGCTTGTTTGATCATATTCGATCCTGGAAACCCATCATGAACCTGTGCAACAGTGTGTATATTGAGAGACCCGTTTTTGAGGAAATTTCGCAGACTCACGCTGACAGTTTCATATTTTCTTTTCAATAATACCATAATCCGCATAATCTGCATGTATATAGTTAAGTCAGTAGAAATAACTTCATAATCTGCATGATGCAGGGATTAGGCCAGCCTGCCTTAGTTACTAGATTACAAGTATGCCTGAAATCTCATTTATTTATATCACACTTTATCCTGTCAAGTTGCGACGTATAATCCTCCATCATATATTTTTTTTATTGAGCTTCTATATCTCAACTCAAGCCTTGTGAATCTGTATGTTTTTCTGACAGGCTTACATGATTCCGTCAGCTTCTAAGTCGTAAGTAACTGTTATTGACATCGCAAAGTGCTCATATTTTTATAATTTTCACTGAACCAATTAAAAAGAAACCCTTTGCGAATTCTTTTTATCTTCATTTGCATTACTAATGCTCTTTATCTCTCAGGCTTGCAAAAGATTGGCCATCTTTAATTCAAATAGATCGTTATTCGCGAGACAACACTGATAGCTTGAAAAAGTATGATCAGATCTCACATGTTATGTAGTAATGTCATGTCTCCACAAGTTAGACCTGTTTTTCTCATTAGTAAAATATTTTTTGCAGGCAATATGTTAAAAGGGCATATTTTGTTCTCTTCCGAGCAATGCACCGACATGAATTACTTATTTCACTCAAAAAAGATAAACTTGTAAGCCAAAGCTTACCCTTAGGCATTTACATGAGTACCTAAATTAGTTACTACTTTCACATATAGCTTTCTGTACTTATCATGATTATTACATCCATCAGTGGGTGTTGCGCATACATAAGTATAATTTCTGTTGCTACACCGAGTGCACTATAAAGTTTGAGGCTGACTTTGTTACAACTTGTGATAAATATGCAGTGTGCAGTCATAAAGTTACCATCACAAAACCTGCTGCTCACTGTAGCAGGAAAACCAGATCGGTTCATGGGAATGCTTTTTCCAGTAGTAAGTTGTGTTTTGTGTAAGCATGTATATTTTACTTAATTATCATCTGTAAGGTAATTTAGCACAAGTGGATAAAAGGATGGATTGATGTCTCATTCTTTTATTTACCATCTTCTTGTTATCTTTGCCCTTTTATTTAATCTAAACTAATTTGGTATAATATGCCGCCTTTTACTTCACGATAACGTACGTGGTGTTTTTGACACAGGTAACTGGGAAGCAACAGGTGGCATCACGACAACAGCAGCAACAGAAAGTAATGGCTGGGACTGGAATGAATCAAGGTTCAGGAGGCAGTACACGATCAGTGGATCGGGGTCAAGTTTCTTCACCAGGCCCAACGCAATGACTGTAGCTTGTTTTATACTGTAGTCTTTAGAGTCCTTTTATTTTTTATTTAAGAGCGTCCCCGCACATAATAGTTCAAACGTGTACCTCTGTGGAGCTTGAACTTGAGGTTTTGAGCTTGGTGCTGCTACTATATATAATACTAATCCCAGGTCCACTCTGGCTAGTTTTGTGTTATTTTTCGTTACTATTTATTCTTTCTCAAGGAGATAAAAGCAAGCAAGGGAAATTGATCAATTGAACGTATGATATGTCAGAAGCATCATGGCCTCAACAGATGATTATGTTCTTACATGCGTAGCTACTATGAGGATGTTAATATTATGGGTGGAATTGAGATTTTACGTTTAGGGCAATCACATATATACCCACTAAACTTGCAAATTTTCTCAAAATATGCTTAAACGCTATTGTACATTATGCATTAAAGACTTGTATTTTAAGAAAATATGTGATGCAGGCTCAAGTATTGAAGAACGGGTCATTTTATTTCTGGAGGCCCAAGATCGTGTGAAGAAATGCCCTTTATTCAAAAGGTCATAACTTGGGCTCAGATAATCCGTTTCAGGCCCAAGACCAGCCGTTTCGAAACTTGGAACGAGAAGAACGCCGTGGTAACCAAACGTAGTTGGGTTACGGAAGTTTCGAGCCTTGAATCATTATATTTTATGAGTTATTTACATTTTCGTGTTTTTTTAAGAATTTTGAACTTTTGTTTTTGGCATAACTTTCGGCCCGTTTGTCTTTAAAGGAGCCCGATTCATTTCATTTTCCTATTTAATCTATTGTACTATGCCATCTGTGCTATTCCGCTTTCCAAAATATACATGCGTAGCTACTATGAGGATGTTAATATTATGGGTGGAATTGAGATTTTATGTTTAGGGCAATCACATATATACCCACTAAACTTGCAAATTTTCTCAAAATATGCTTAAACGCTATTGTACATTATGCATTAAAGACGTATTTTAAGAAAATATGCAAATATACAATCGGGTATATAGATAAAAACTTTTAAAAATTATAAATGAGTTCTACACATGGATAATCATTTATTATGTGAGTGTAGTATTTTTCGAAAACAATATCCCGAATGTTCTGAACAAAACATTCGATTATATGCGTCTTATCTTCTTGTGCATTAGTAAAACTTTTAACGACGACTTTTTTGATCTTTTAACGCTGAAAAGCCAAATGCTGTAGTGATAAAAGGTTTTTATATAAAAGGAAAAAGGAAATATACTAGAGTAATTTTTAAAACATGAAAGTCGATTAGCATATACTACTGTCACCGTCATTGTTATTCAACAAGCAAAAGAACCGCGTGTTGCGGCAGGGCTAATTTTTTTCCGAATATTTTTTTTTACGTTTCGAGGGGTTTTTTTTTGGGCGATGCGTTATGCGGGGCTAATTTTTAATATTTTCTTTTTTTGTATGATTCGGGAATTTTTTTTTGCGTTGGAACGGGTTAATTTTTTCCCGAATATTTTCTTTTTTTGGGACGGTTCGATATCTTTTTTTTTGGGCCGATGAATGTAAAAAAGTTGTGAACAATAAAAACTTGACGTGTTTTTTTTGTTAATTTTTTTACGGGATTTTTTATGTAAGAAAATCGTAAATAGTTAAAAGGTGAGGGTCCGTTTTGTATTTTTTTTATCTGAATAAATCGAAACTTTTGTAATATTTTTTTCCCTCCTATTTTGTGCATACAAATTTAAAAAAAACAAAAACAAAAACAAAATAATTAAAAAAAAAAAAAAAAAACTAAAATCAGGTTGGCCCAAAATGAGAGCCTGTTACTGTAGCAAGTGACCAACTGTCAAAACGACAGTGAATTTGTCTCCTATTGTGTATATTAGTAATTATATTTACAAGTATGAAATATTTATAAGAAAGATAAATACATGTAAACCCTAACGGGCCGGTTGAGAAAATGATGAATATGCATAAACCCATTATAATATTTTACAACAATATTGATTTATATTTTAGATAAGATTAGTTCATTCATAAAGCTTATACAAAAGGCAAGAAGAAAAATTGAACATTATTTTAAAAGTTCGGAACGTAATACAAAAGGCAAGAAGAAAAATTGAACATTATTTTAAAAGTTCGGAACGTAACTTTTGTAGTGAAATGGACATAAAAATATGATGTATAGAATTACATAAGTTTTACGTATCATTTTTCTAATGGAAACTAGAATCCAATTTTTCGAGCCATGTATATTATTTATGTATTTAAATTAGTACAGTTTGTTTGTACACTAGACACTTATTTAATAGCTTATCAGTCATTCACTCCCGTACATAATCGGCCATATCTCCTCACAGAATGACACATACATATAAATAATAGTATTTAAAGTTGGTCAAAAATAATTTTGACTAACAAAATGTTCCAACAAATTTTAAGCATTCTTTATTTAAAATGTTCTAAACCCCTTATAACGTATAAAACTATAGAGATATAGTTAGATGTTCCTTTAAAATTTGCAGACTATAATATCTTTTATATAATAAAAGATTACATTATTCCGGAGTTTTGTATGAAATTAAATGTAATGAGAAAAAAAATTGAACCAATCAAAACGCTTGATTTTGCCACGTAGGCAAAATCGTGCGATCTGATTGGCTAAGAAAAAGTCAAAATTGAATCCAATTTGGTCAAAATTAAAAAATTTGGTGGAAGAATTGGCTGGAGAAAAAAAACATAAAAATATATGTGTCAAATTTATGAAAACAAAAACTTAAAAAAAGAGGAGGTAATTAATAAAACTTTAGTGGTTGAATTTTAAATAAATAATACGAAGTTAATTGTAAATTTATAATTTTTCATATTTTTTAATAACTTTAGATTATAAACAAATTACCCCTTATACTTTATACCATCTAGACTTTATACTTTAAAAATACAACATATATAAAATCTATTTAAAGTTTATATAGGAGTAATAAATAAATTTGAACAACAACATCAACATCAACACTCATGTGAGTTAAACAAAGTTAAAGCTTTCATCAAAACAAAATATTTACAAAATATCAATCGATATTAATCAATGTTTAAAACGGTTTTTCTAATTGACCCAGTTGAGCCACCGGGTCACGGTTCAACTGGTTTTTTCAACAAAATCCGGCTTCTGGCCATCGACCTTTCACGGTTCAACCAACCGGGTCAACCCGGGTTTTAAAACACTTATATTAATACATGGATTTTGTTTTTGTAAAATCACGTGCATAATTATTAGTTGTACTAATATCACAATTATAAAACATTAAACACGATTTTTTTTTCATATGGCCGTATATTAAACAAAAAATTTATAATAAGTTTGATTTATGTAAGCCCCGTGCGTGCACGGAAATTGACACTTTTAGCCATTTTGTAAGATATTTTTCATGAATGATAATTTTTTTATGAATTTAAGATACTGAAGATATAAGATATTGTCAGAGAAGGTATGAGAATAATATTAATGTGACAAGTTTGACGTAAAATGTATCTAGTATCTTTGAAATATTAATTAGAACAGTTTTTTGCAAAAATTATAAGCTTATTTTGTGTAAAGATAAATGTTAGTGTTCACGTTATAATTTTTGCATAGGGCCCTAAAAAAACCTCGAGACGGCCCTGGCACACACTTCCAATCTTCACGAAAATTACACCGTCTTCACCGCATTCAAATCACGTTGACACACGTCTCGTCCATTTTCATGCACACCGGATTTTGACAGTATCGAAATCAAAGATGCTACTATCCGATTGTGAAGTGAGGGTCACATGACAAATAAGCAGGACACATTCTCCCTTAACGGTTTGTACACCATGACAAATTGCGAATGAATTACGAATGGATTAACATAACGGGGTGTTTATGATATAAAAAAACGTGATCACATTACGAATCTATTGCGAATGCATGTAAAGGAAACATTGAAAGGGATCTTTTCAATAACTATTTGTTTTTTCCCATAAATTCACTTTAAAATTTTCTACTTCAAGTGGAATCTTTTAAAGTCTTACAGCCTATTAACACTATTTTAAACTCTACTTATGATATTTTCGGCTGATCTTTATTTATCACTTTACGAAAGTTAACGAAAAAGTTCAATGATGCAAACACCGGTGTCCGTGGTTTGACCAAATTCCAGGTGTAATTCTTACAACTTCGAAAGTGCATGTGCAATCTCTGTAAAGAATTTTGAAGTAAAATTATCGTTATTGAAATACACTTTCATAGATTACAAGAGGAGGTGGCAAAATGGGCTGGTAGGCGGGTTTGGGCGACGGGCCAAACGGGCAACGGGCCAAACGGGCGCGGGCCAAACGGGTGATTTTTAAAACATGGGTCAAACGGGCGCGGGTCAAACGGGCACCGGTCAAACGGTCTCGGGTCAAACGGGCAAAAAGTCCAAATTTTTTCTACATTTAAGAACGTTTTCACACTTTTTCTACGTTTTTCTACGTTCTTGTACGTTTTAAGCGTTTTTGTACGTTTTCGCACACCTTTGCACGTTTTTCTATGTTTTCGCTCCCTTTCGACCAATTTCGTTCGTTTTCGACCGATTTCGATCGTTTTCGACCGATTTCGACCGTTTTCGTCCGATTTCATCCGATTTCGACCGATTTCGACAGTTTTCATCCGATTTCGACCAATTTCGACCGTTTTCAAGAGATTTTGACTATTTTCTGCCGATTTCGACCGTTTTCAACTGATTTCAACCGTTTTCGGTCGATTTCGACCGATTTCGACTGTATTCGACCGTTTTTGACCGCTTTCGACCATTTTCGAACCTTCGGCCGTTTTCGACCGATTTCGGCCGATTTCGTCCGTTTTCGACAGATTTCGATCGATTTCGTTCGTTTTCGACCGATTCCTACTGTTTTCGGCCGATTTTGACCGAGTTTGCTCAAATGGTACCACCATTAGCACTTACAATGTAATCATTACATGTTCTCATTTCAGTGTCGATAATTGTTCATCAATGTACCATACAAATATATTGTTTGCACTTTTAGAACACTACAAGAAAAAGTGATTTTAGTGACCAAAAAAGGGTGACGACTTTTTATCTGGTCACTATTTGTACAATTTATATTCCTATAGACCTAGACTTTCTTCCACTCTTCAGCTCAAAAATAATGGACGGAGAGATGCAATTAAGCCAACCAAACTGCTTATTTTCCCTCATAAGACAATTGTTACTTTACCTTTTTTTGTTTTTCTTAAGAAACATTTATATTAATATATAAACACATTTGAATTTACTTCCAACAATCTGTTTTTTATTGTCAATCAATCTTCTAAGAAACTCATACTCTGTTTTTTTAATGAAGCATTTAACCAACTGTTATTTTTTTAAATAAATTAACAATTTTACTTCCTACACTCTGTTTCTATTAATCGGTTTTTCTAACAAAACATTATAGAAACTGGAAATTATGATGTTTAGTTTTGGCTTAATGTCCTAAGTACTAACAAAACATTATAGAAACAAGAAATTATGATGTTTCCTTTTAACTTATTGTAAGGTGGAATCCTAGATGTGAAAGCCTAAAAAAACCACCCCCTTTCACAAACAGAACCTCATTAGTCAAATATACACACCCTAACCTATATCGATGTTCTTTCACTCATCTACGCTCTTCATCACATAAAACCCTTTCTAGCACCTCTCCCCATAACGTTTCTTCCCACTAGATACCTTCCAATAGATGCTCCATTCCACGTCGCTTTCTACCGCCAACGATTTCTTCTCCCCATTACGTAATCTACTTTTCTCATACATAGAACTAAAACCTTTATTTGTGAAAAATTAATGGTTGAAACATGGTTATGAAGAAGACAGTATGGATCTACCTTTGAGTTTGATTGTTATTATTGTTTATCAATTTTTTTATTTATAGATCTGGTATGTTTATGAAATCTTTTGATGAAATACTGGTGAACTTGGAATCAGTGGCATGTTTATGGATCTACCTTTGTGTTTTTATTGGTTAAACCTTATTATATAAAATACTGGTGAACTTGGAATGGTGACCTGAAGTTCTTGAATTAATTGAAATTGATTTGAGGTTAAAGTGCTTATTGTGATAGATTTAAAAGAAAAAAGAAACAAGATTTTATCATTTTAGAATTCTTCAATCAGATGCTTTCTTCAGTCAGGATCCTTTTGTAAAAAGGAAAAATAAAGAAACGGCCCCTACTCTGCTTTAAGTAGGTTATTATTGTATATGTTGTCCTTAATGCATCTATTGACCGTTGACAAAGTGTGTTTGACAATATTAGATGATTCTCGATCAAATCCGTCCAGTGAAATTAGATGACCATGTGCCAAAATTTAAAAATGAGACATTTAACATCCGGATTGGAGTATATGTAAAAATAGTGAAGTGTAATTAAATTATGCTCTTATTTTTATATCGATCAAATGATACATCCAATATTCTTCAAGTTTCAATAAATATTCTATTCTAAGTATAAATGTTGAGTTTTAAAACATTTTATAATGATCATGAATGTCTAAATACTTTTTTATAAAATATAAGATGTCATGTGGAGTTAAAAAATATATCATCCGATCACGTTTACTTTTCTAAAACAATTTATAAGGTTTACTCTCTCTAAAACAATATTCAGTATAGTTTTTTTTATGAGATATGCGTTTTGTTTAAACTATGAGACAAAAAATATATACTTCACATAAGGATAGGGTTTGAAATTAGGGGGAATTTCATATATACCCAATGAAACTTTATAAATTACATATTTCCCCAAAATACAAGTTTTCAATGCATAATGTACAATGAAATTGAAGCATGTTTGGGGAAATATGTAAATATTAAAGTTTTTTTGGGGATACATGTAAATGCCCCTTGAAATTATAAACATTTGAACTATCATAAAAAGTATAGTTGAGACAAATGGGTTAAAGTGAAGCTTTAATGAAACATGCTTAAAGAAAACAACACAATTGATAAGCTTATTATGTCTTTACGAAAACTTCAAAAAGTTGATTCTTGTCTTTAAGAAAACAACACAATTGATAAGCTTATTATGTACTTACAAAAAATTTCAATGTTAGGTATCGAACTTTGAAAAATAGCATTCAGACCCATGAAACTTTCAAATGTAATTCAATATAGGTAATAACAGTCAAAATGGGAAGGGTTGCCGGCTGAAACCGGGTAACCTTCCACGTCACTTTTTTTTTCGTTTTTCGGTTATTAAATAATAGTACTCCAATTCCTTCTTATAATCCAACCCAATAATTTAACAAAACCCTAATTCCAACACAAAATCCTCTAATCGACCCAATAATCAAACACAACCCTAATTCCAACCCACATAAGGAATCCATAATCATCATCATCTATTATGAGTAAAGGTATGTCATTTTGTTGTTCTTATTTTGGTTTAGCTTATTAGCTTATTAACTTCTTTGTATGCGGGTTATTTGTATTTTGGTGTTTAGCTTATTTTGGTTGTGCTTATTAGCAGACTTAGGTTTTCTTGATTAGGTTATTTGCTTATTTGCAGACTAAGGGGTGTGCTTATTAGCAAAGTCAGCAGAATTAGGGTTGTTTGGTTTACCTTATTTGAAGACTTAGGGCTGCTATGGGTTAGCTTATTTGCAGAGTTAGCATAGTTAGAGCTGCTTGTTTAGCATATTTCCAGAGTTAGCAGAATTAGGGGTGTTTGGTTTTTTCTTATTTATAGACTGATTTGTTTAGCTTATTAACAGAGTTAGGGCTGGTTGTTCACCTTATTTATAGAGTTACCAGACTTAGGGGTGTTTGGTTTACCTTATGTGTATTGTTAGCAGACTTATGGGTAACTATTATGAATTTTTTTTGGCAGAATTAATTATGATTTCAGATAGTTCAGATGACAACAATGGCCCATCAATACCAAGAGTACCTGTTTATGGGCCATCAGTACAAGGATTGTTGGACAACTATGGCTATGACAATATTGAGGACTATCTTTCTGATTGCTATTTTCCTAGCACAGACAATGAGGATACCATAGTGCACACTGGTCAGGATCCCATTCACGAATGTCACTCTCTAAAGTCTAAAGCTAAATATGTACCAGTCTCACAAAAACACAATCCAAATGTCAAAAGCCCTATTGCAATCACAGGATGTGTGCTTGGACTATCAAATGTTGACACATGGGATGATATTTTAAAGAAATTTGGGATGAGGACACCTGGAAAATGTGCAGACAAGTCAAAGGGGAAAAGAAAGGTTGGATGTTGAAGGTGATGAATGGATTTCATCATTTTGTTTAATTTAATCTGGTACTCATCTTGAAACAGTATTCTAGTAACATGTTAAGCTAATTTTTAGGCAATCTAACTTGTATTAGCTGATCAAATAATATTTCATGTAGTAATGACTTGTATCTGTTGATGAATGTTAATCAATCAACTTTCTTGGTTAATGTTGTTTTTGATTTTTATTGTGTTTGTATTTTTTTGATACGGGTCACATACAAGATTACATATTTTGTGATAAAAAAAAGTTTTGGGTTTAATGGGTCAAATTTTACATCACAGGAAATAGTGTGGTGTAGTGGGTAACTATGAAAATTTTGTAATATTTGCTGATGT
Source organism: Tanacetum coccineum (assembly GCA_026074375.1). Taxonomy (NCBI): domain Eukaryota; kingdom Viridiplantae; phylum Streptophyta; class Magnoliopsida; order Asterales; family Asteraceae; genus Tanacetum; species Tanacetum coccineum. The sequence goes on along the minus strand of BQNB010106136.1, from coordinate 4,382 downwards.
GGCAGTAAAAAAGGTCATATTGCCTATATTAACAAGTCATAACAAGTTTCGTGGGTTTGAATGGTATTTTTCAAAGTTCGTTACCTAACAATGGAATTTTTTGTAAGTAGATTACCTATCTATGGACTTAACCTTTCTTTTTTCTAAATAATGAATTATCTTTCATAATGTGTTTATAGATTCAAAAATCAAAACCTTTAAAAAATAAGGCACTGTGTGGTTGATCACCCCACACATAATTAAAACCGGTCTTGCTTGACCCGTTAAGTCACTGATACAAGTTGAAAGTTTAGTTGCTGCAATATAGATCTGACTTTTGAGGTCAAAGTTGCAACTATTCTATTTGGTTTGATAAGCAGAAAGAATATTGGGATATGAATATTCATCTTTGTGTAGATTATACTCATAAGTGTCAAAAAGTGATTCTTGATTAACAACAAGGTTTAAAACCCGCGCTTCGCTGTGACGCAGCGCGTGTTTTATTGTCATTCGGGTATGAATTTGTGTTGTTGGAAGAAGCTAATACCGGAAGCATAGAAAAAATATAATCATGTCCATAAAAACGGAACCGAAACTTGATATTTAAGGTATGCTACACCATATAAACATGTACTTACATACTAACACGTTTAATGATTTGAATGATGTTTGCCTATAGTGTTCCTCTAATATCATGTGTGTGATGGTGTAAAATGCATCATGGTTTTGGAGTTCTCCCATTTGTGCAGGAAATGTGTGCCTAATGCTGATGAATTGGTGACTGAACCACTGCAGCAAACTCCTACTCCAAGAGTTGAGTAGAGATTATTTTCCTTCTTTTTAGTGTTCTTCGACAATTTGAGTATGCCTGAATCTGATATGGCCTGTATATCCTCTAGCTTGTCATCCGTTAACAATGAATATTCTACCTATCAAATATAAACATATATCAGACATTATTTGGCTATTCTTGCCCCAACCTCCATTTCAAAAGGCATCTAACATTTTACACGCTTCCCATATGGTAGCTATATATAAAATCAATTCTTGTGGTAGTTCACTTTGTTAGTTTTAACTAAATTTCAAATTCTTTTAGCGGGAATTGTTAGATAATAAAACATTCTGGATCATGATAATGAGTCTTTTTAAATTTGGAATGAAGATAATGTAAATAATTAAATTAAAGCAAAAACAACATTGGCTATAATTAGTTTAGTACATTTGATTGAAATTTATCTTTTAGCCATAGCAGATCAACCCAAACAGCCTGACCCATTTTGACCCGAAAAGAATTATTTTTATTTTTGAAATGACCTGTTTTGACCGAATTTTTTTTACATGTTCCCGACCCAATCTGATATTGTTAACTGGGATTTGTCAGCTTACTATTTCTAGGGGCTGAAACAGAAATTGAAAAATCCATTTGATTTGGAGTTCAATGTAAAATCTATACCCTTCGCCTCCGTCTCTGCGTTTCTTTTTCTTCATAATTCTCCAAAGTTCGGATCTTCACCTCTTTCTGCCTGAGCCTACGAATCAACAAACAAAAAGCATGAGCTCATACCACGTTTAATAATACCATACATAATTCTGGATTTTATAAACTGAGCACGTTATAGGGCTGGTATATTAGTAGATGTGGCAACTTGGTTACTTATGAATGAGTTGGTTCAGTTGTGTGTTATTCTAGACGGGTCTAATGGTTAACTTAAACTTGAGCTAAATGAGGAAAGGGCCAAACTAATTATAAGTCTGTAAAAGAGTCTAATTTAAATGCAAGTCAAGGTCAAGGTCGGGTCATTGTTTACCATAAAATTCAGAACGCAAGGCGTGAGGCAAGCTTGTAAACTCGTACATATAGGTGAATTTTCATCGGCCGCCAGAAAAATGCACCCATCTCCGCATCACTTGATTGGTTCACTCGCAATATTGTCCCATAGATCTGAACTCTGGACCATGCCATCTTCAAATATCTCCTAAAATGTCATGGAAATAACCTGTAGAGAAGACGCAGATTGACTGACTTCATATATTTTTAACTTATAAGGAAAGCTGCTAATAAAAGGGATGAAAATGCATTGGTCTGATCAGATTACCTCACTATGACAGTACGTAGAAAGGGTCCAAATCGAAAGGAAACAGCCGCAACCAACCAATTCAGTTTATCGCCTCAAGATGAAAGTAAGGAAAATCGAACCTCCACAGAGTGCACTTAATGCTATATGTTGTTGTCGTTGTTTGGACTATAGCAACATAAGTTTATTATTGAAGTGCGGGCAGGTAAACCAAACCCATTTTGACATGTCCTAGTTTACTTGTTTGACACATAACTCATCTAATCAACCCATTTAGCCGAACGATAGTGAAAAGAAACATTTACAAACTCTAATTGTGCCTTTAGCCTATGCATCTTCACTCCTACACATAACAAAAATACTGATTAGCGACGAAAGGAAGAACTCATATAATCCAATAGAACATAAAATTCTCTAATAAAAGGTCTTTCTTTTACTATGTTACTTATAGTTAGGGGGTAAATGAACCTATTTATGTGAAAACAGGTCATATTGTGTTATGTTTTATTCAACGAACAGAAAGATTCTTTCAGAAGTGGGAGGAGATGATCCTTTCCTTTAATGGTTACTTTATTTTTGTATTTTCTGGCATGTCCTCTATTTTTAATTGTGAATGCAATTATAAGTTGTTATATTTTGTACTGAATTGTGTAAAACCCACCTATGACCTGATTCTTTTTAACCTTATTGGCTTGTTATTTGTAGTGGTTATATGCATTTCGAGCTCTCAATCAATAATAACCATGTTTATTTAAAAACGTGTATTTCAAATATGTTTTCACATTGTTATAACCATACTCCATTAGTGACCAGGAATGTCGTGTTTGGGTTGTTGTTTCATCCTTATTGTATTCCATGAACTCAATCTATTAGCAGGTATATATATGTCATTTGAATGATACAGCCATGATTCACAAAATCTTACAAAATGCTTACTCCCATATGTACATACCAGTTGAAACAAACACAGTTATATGGCCTTCAATAATACTACACATGTAGAAGATTATAAAGCATAACTATCAAAAAACCTGATCATGGTACTATCAGTTAACTCGGAACACATGAACCTAGGTTATTCGTTGTACTCTAAACAAACATAGTTTAAACCATATAACAATCAGAAAACAAACACAAACACAAAACTTAAATACGGACTGTACAAATAACACCACGCATGCAATTATAAAGCAAAGACTGGTGTAAGATCAGTTTACATACACACGAATAAATTCAAATTTTCACACTATAAAAAGTAGAGTATGGTATTACCTGCATCAACTACTTCTCATGATTGGCCTTCCTTTACCGAAACTGCTCCTCCTCTTGTTTGATCTCCTGCTGAACGTATAATGAAACAACACAACGGTATTAGAAAATGTATGGTTTAGCTGTTAGTTTCTTATTAGAAAGAACCATCATGACATAAGGCAATCACATAACATGTTAGCTGGAAATTTTGGTGAAGAATGCAAGCAGCAAGGTAAAACCACAGATTTACTACCAATGTTTATATCATTTACTAAGTCCACATTTAGTGTGCTTTAGGGCGGCAGGGTCGCACCTTTATCACATTGACTATATCAGCAAGTTGGAAACATAGATATACAAATTGGGAAATGTATTCTTAATGAAAGGATATATAAAGAGTCATGGTTAAAAATATTATAACAGGTATCAATACCTAATAAAAGCATCATTAAGCTTGAGCTAAAGAATAATTATGAGTGTATTCCATAAAACCAAAGTATGAGTAAATAAGTGATATGTATCTTCTTTTTTGTTATTTGGATAATAAGCATCTGAATATATTTCGTATCATCAAGTTTAAAAAAAATCAAGTTCCAATATTCATAAATACATAAACCAATTCTGAATTATATTATACCATCAGTTGGACCCAATTGTGGGGTCATAGCCGGTTTAGCAAATTATGAAAAGAAAATTTAGTTGCATGTTAAACGATTAAATGCACTTATTTAATCCAAAAGCATAATTTCAATCTCAAATGAACAACTACCAGATAGACCATCTAGTGGATTGGAAAGTTGACCATTACCTTCAAAATGCTTAAGTTGTATGATAATGTATATTGCTAAAAATATACATATAACCCCTCAAACTGAGTTCCGTATGATACTTATAGTCAATCTATGAAACCAATTTCTAATAATCTTTGAAGTCACCAAAGTGCAATTAACAATTTTAACTTAGCTATAATGCTATAAGCAGATTTATGACAGGGGTGTTTGTTTCGGCTTATATAGCTGCCTTATGGCTTATTTGGTTTTGAGCTTATGTTTCATCAGGTCACTTTTCTATGGCTTA
>BQNB010106135.1:1938-23454 GCA_026074375.1 Tanacetum coccineum | reverse complement strand
TGTTGAACAATTTGAAGCCATGGGCTTGTGTAACAAACAAGTATTTTGTTAATCCAATGTATCTTTTTCAAATGACACGTTTAGTAGTCGTTCTCAGATCTTGTGTTATTGATCCATAAAGTAACGCCCTCAGATATTCAAACATTCTGCTGCGTGCTCAGATTTGAGGGTGTTACAGCAGGATGGCAAGACCTTGAGGAGCAACGGTGGCACAGATACTGGGACTCCATCAGACCTGGCGTGGTGGACGGAACCGACCCCATGGGTGCGGCACACCACCCGGCACTTCTTCTTCTTCTCAGCGCGACTTATGTTCGCCGCAATGACGTCCTTTAATAGTATCTCTTCTTTGAAATCCCATGGATTTCTAGGGTCACTTACCTCCGGGTAAACAGGGATCTTTATTTGGGAAGAGTTGGGGCGGAGATCGCGGACCCATTGAGGAGTGTCTTCTCCAGCATCACTCTCCAAGTGTAAGGATGCCATAATCAAATCTATGGGGGCATCCTTCAGCTTCTCCAGTTGATCGACAATAGGGTATCTTAAATACTTTAGAGCATGTAGGGCTGTGACATACTTAGCATTGGCCTCAGGGTCATACGCCTCAATAGCCGCTAAGTCTAACTTAGCCTTTCCGTGCTCCACCCCATGTTTAAGTCCCTCGCTCATGCCCTTAGCAATCCCAGCAGACACGACATTGGCAAACACCTTCCTTAGTTCTGTAGACTCGGCACACTTCATGACAGCTAGGCGTATGCCATGCCCGATAACCCACCGGCGACCTGCGATCGCCGTCAGCATATGAGGGTACAACTCCTCATCAAAATCTATGCTCAGCGCATCCAGTCGTGCATCCATCTCCGCGCACCGCTGCTCAACCTTGTCATCTTCATATTTCTTAAAATCCTCAAAAGCGGCTTTTATTTTCTCCTCGCCCGTGACCTATTCTTGAACGTTGGACACTTGCTGCGAAAATTGATTGTTATTAACTTGAAGATCAGAGAATTGGGCGCGGAGGCTTTCCAATTCCTCAGTTAGCTCAGCATTTTTGGCCTCCGCGACCCTCTTCATATCAACCTCGGCCTCCATCAAGGTCTCCAAGTTCTTTGTTCGATTACGGAGGCCATGCACTTCCTCTTCCACGGTCCGGAGGGATTGAATTTCTTGGTCCAGTCTTTTTATTTCATCCTCCCTCACTTGAATCTTTTGATCCCGCCTGGCTATTTGGGCTCTGCCATTATTCAACAACCTAACTTCTTGCTCCAATCGCAGCCTCAGTTGAGAGCCCATAGCCACCTGATGCGCCAAGTTTATGTTGTATCGGCCCAAAAAATCAGCATTAGACATATGACGCAGCTTAGAAAAGTACCCCGACGGCACTATGTGGTCTACCACGTCTCGGCATGCATCTGGTGTGTCCAGGCGGAAACTGTTGGTTACGCCCCATCCCGGTCGATAGATACCTTCGGGCGACCCGACCATGGATGAAACAAAGGTTGATTTCCCTGACTCTGAACTCCTCGTAGATTGCAGGTTTTGCACCTCCGCGGTGGCCACATTCCCAGTGGGGATCTCGGAAGATCTACACTTACAATATAAGACACAAATGGTTTGTTAGTATAACTATACTTGAGGGATAAAAACAATCGAAAGTATTCAGATCAAAGAACTTACTGAGCAATTTCTTGCTCCGGGAATGGTCGCGGTTCCGTATAGGACAGCAGGTCGGGATCGCTCACACTCTTCGCATCAGTAGGTGTGACGAAAAGGGAGCCCGCCGCTAACCCCATCGACGTTAAGGATTTCCCCCCGTGGGTACTCTGTTCGGAGCGGATGGAAGCGTGGTCTTTCCTCAACACCTTGGGCGGCGCATTTGCGTTCGCCCCATCACTACCCCTCTCGCAACGCCTCTTGCGGACCAGGGATCCTATTGCGGCCGCCTCTGGCTCCAAGTCTGGAGCAACCTTCGTGGTTGGAGGATTCCCTGCCAGGGGGATCTTATGTGGTACTTCATCTCGTGCCTGACCTCTAGTCCCGACCCCCTCTGAAATCACTAGGAGTAGGTCTTCGTCGGCAAAATCCAAGGGCAATTTCTTTACGAGGGAAGGTATTCCCGAGGATTCTGATGCTTCGGTTACCTCCTCCATGTCTATAATACGAGTGGCAGTGACGGTTAATAACGGCACCTCGTGGGCGGCACGGGGTCGGGTCCCGATCTTTACCTTCGCAGGATTCGGGGCACTAATCAAATTGAACAAATCCATCTCTGCATTCACACACGGATTGTTAGTATATTTTCATAACTATAAGAGAAGTAAAAGCAGAATATATATAACACCCACCCCGGTCATCGTCATGAAGAAATATAGGATACACGTCGTCTCCCAGAAAGTAGCGTCGACTCAGCCCTACTAGGCATAATAAGAGCTCGAGTTGTTTTTGGATAGGGGTTCGACGTGTGTCTAACGTCACTACGTCCAACGCGAAATAGGTATCTGCCGATGGCATCTCATCCTTTGGGGCACTTGTGCGCCATGCCACAACGGTTGGAAATATTCTTTCGTCCACCCAGAAGAAACGGTTATTTCAGTTCTTTAGGGAGTCGAGGGACTTGGTATAACATTGTGGGGTATTCTTCCCCGGTCGCTTGTTAAACGACATCCACCCAGAATTGTAGGATGGGATGTAGAACACGCGGAACAAGTTCAGTGCGGGGATTATGTTTAGGACACGACAGGTGACTTCAAAGTGACTCACTTTGGCCGCGCCTATCACTGACAGTTGTGAAAGGTGAATTTGGTAATACCCTAGGTAGTCGAAAAGGAATTGTGACAAGGGGATGCGATAGTTTGCAAATTCAAAGAACTTGGTGTAAACGCCAACTTTGCCCTCCGGAAAATCTACGATGGTTTCCTCCGGGCCATGCAACTCCGGATACAAGTCCTCTGGAATACCGTACTCCGAGGTAAACTCTAGAAGATACTCCCCGGAGATGGTTGATACGGCGTCTTCTAGTTGTATTGTACCCCTACCCATTTTTTATTAGTTTTACAAAAGTGACGTAGCGTACTAACCTGTGGTGGTGAGAATCCGTGGAAATTAATAGCGTGTGCGACTGTATGTGCGAAAATGGAAGTTTGATTTGAAAACTGTGTAGACATGAACAGTCATCGCCGATCCTATTTATACTATGTCCTCGACAGTTGTGCACAGTTGGATGCTTGACACGTGTCCCCACTTACGTTTTGGATGGCTCAGATGGGGAGGTAGGTGAAGCGCTTATGGGCCCACATGTCCTATCACTTGGCCGTTTTCACGGTTTTTTGGGCTATAGGGCTAAACTTACAGTTTCAAAGGCTGCGCATTTCAAGGAAGGTTCACGGAATTTGTAGTCTAGGAACCGTGACCGCGGTCCCGGCCACGACCACACTTCCTAGACTGGGGGGACATGATGACGTATAGTATGGCCCGGCCCATTTATACTATTACGGGCTTGTTAAGTTAAACGATGGATTCTCGGCCCAAACACAACGGTCACGGTTACTTGGGCAAGCGGGTCGCGGCTACCGACACGCTATCCGTGGCCGCGGTATCTTTACAAATTATCTTTAAGGATAACCTAATTAAATAAGAGATGTGCTTTACTTATTTAAATCAGTTAGGATAATTCCGAATCCCTACAATATCGGCCGCAACTTGGGCCGAAAGTTATGGTAACCCTAAAGATTATCCAGCATATAAAAGGAACGCAATTATCATCAAAACATGTATCGTACAAACCCTAAACACACTCAATTACTCTCTCAAAACTATATACTTACTCTCACGCCGGAGTCTAATCATGGGATCCGCTCCCACGACAAGGTTAACGTTGTTTTATTCCTTGTACAGGGTCCTCCAAACAAGTTCACTTGGTACAAGAACAAGACACTCAATTCCCGAATAGTAGCCTATTCGGACCAAACAAGGCCCGGCCTAACTTTTGTATCAATAGATGCTCTTAGCCTTTTGGTCAAGAGTACCCTCAACATCTTAACATAATTTCCTCCTCTAAACAGTGTCTAACTATTTTTGCATACGTGTCATATTTAGAGTGTGGCACAGTAAATTTGAGGCTCTTTTTTATGATATAGGTATATTTTAATCACAATATATCCGTCATCACAACGCTCGAATACCTTAATAATTCATTTTGAAAAGTTTGATACGATTAACTCATGACCACATGTGTGGCATTAAACAATTTATTACTCACTCCGTTTTCAAAATTATCGTCTTTCGACAAAAAACACACAGTTTAAGAAAAGTGCATTTATTACTGCTTTATCTTTTTTACTTTTTGACAGAAAGACAGTTTTACCATTAACTAATTAATTTAAGTATTCTTTAAAGTTTGTAATAATAATTTCAACAAGGGTAATATAGTAAACTTGATCAAACTTCTCATTCTATTTTTAGTAGTGGACAATTAAATTAGAAAATCTCAAAAAGAAAACATGGACAATAAAAATACGACGGAGAGAATATATATCCTGAGTATATTATTTTGCTACTTTAACCACCCAATCAAAAACATTCACCATTTTCCCATAATAAAAGTATTTGCAAATTTAAACCAAACAAACAAATCACAAAATTATATAATTACCATTTCCGTGACAAAAAATCTTTTTGTGCCAAACGAATCTCAACTGTTGATCATCATCGCCCCCTACTTATATATAACAAAACGACAGTCATCATATGATAGAGTCACACACATAAACAGTCAAATAGTACACTCACCTAGTCAAAAATTCTTTAGAAAGATGGGTTCAATAACATTAAACAGTGGATTCAAAATGCCAATAATTGGATTGGGTGTTTGGCGTATGGAGGGTAAAGATATTAAAGATCTTTTGATTAATGCTATCAAGATTGGTTATCGCCATTTTGATTGTGCTGGTATGATTTTTTTATTTCATGGGGTTTAAGTATTTGATCATAAGATTTATTGGTTTTTATTTATATATTTATGTTGTTTGGAATAATGGGCATCTTTTGTTTTGATGTTTGGTGTTTTTTAGTGATGATTGCATGTAAAAATTTGATTTTTATTTGATGGGTTTTAAGTATTTGATTAAAAGATTTATGGGATTGGTTAATCATGTTGTTTGGAATCATGGGTATTTATTTTCAGTAGGCTGGTATGGTTAAAAGATTAATCTTTTTATTTGTTTATGCTGTTTTGGATTTATGGGTGTTTTTTTTGTGATGATTGAATGTAAAGATTTGAATTTTATTTGACGGGGTTTAAGTATTTGATTATAAGATTTTTCGGTTTTTTTAGTTGTGTTGTTTGGAATAATGGGTATTTTTTGTTTTGTAAGTTCGGTGTTTGGATTGGTTATTTGCATGATAAAGATTGGATGTTTATTTGTTTGGTATTAATTTCTGTATTTTGATTTGTTTGAAATGATTAACCTTTTTTATGTGTTTATGTTAGTTTGTGATTTTGTAAGTTTAGTGATTAGTGAAATGGGGTTTTTTTTCTATTTGATCAAAAGATCTATTTTTGTATTTGGGGTGCGTATGGAATGATTAATTTTCACATTCTTTTATATGGTTTATTATTATGTGTTTTAAATGTTTATTTCAAGGTTTTGTGTTTAATATTTGATGATTGCTATTTCTTTAGTGAAGATGAAGTTTTAGTATTTGATTCAATAAGTCATTTTTGTATTTAAGTGTGTTTGGAATGATTTATGCATCTTGTTCGCGATGAATACATTTTCAGTTTTTGATTAAATGATTCATTTGTTAATAGTAATTAGTGATAATGTGATTTATAGAGGTTTTCTATTTGAGGGTATTAAGTGATTCATTTGTGTAGATTGTTATCGTAAATTAGTATTAGTATTTGATTAAATGTAGATATTAGTTAATTATAGATGGATAAAGATAGCTAAGTTTATGTTTTTATCTGTGATCAAGTTGTCTTACGTTCTTACCACAGCTTTCTGATTGTTTTTTGCTTCAGTTAACTAAAATTATAGAAGCGTACTCGGTTTTTTTGCCAAAACACTAGAAACTGATTACTCGAAATTGGAAATAATAGTTTAAATGCATGTCCAAACACCCCATCACCCCTATCTGTGTATTGTCATTTTGATTAAGTTTGGAGATTCAGACGTCACAATAAGCTGTTTCCAGAGGAGTTGATGGACATATCTTAGTCTTTGATGGTAATCTGATAGGAACTGTATTGACATTTATTACTCAATTGAACCCGACAACTTATATCAAATCAAACATGCTTTCTTTATATTGTGGATACTTCTACCTTATGAATACCATATAGATAATCGATAATATAGTAATAATATATATCCAAATTACTTGCATACTAGAATAGAGGTCATTACCTAGGCAAAAAGTAAAATTACTACTCTATCTGTTATAGTTGCGGTCCTTATAAACTCTACCAAAGTGTTCCACTTTTGACACGGATTCCATTTTCCCATTTTCTAAATGTTTCGCTTTGTTGATTCACACTTGGATTACAGTAGTATCTGATGCATATAGTCTAAGAGGCACAGTGTGGCGTTTGATATGAAACTCAATATGATCTGAATTACCAATGTTTTTTCTTTCTTTGGTTATGATGGTCATTTTTATAGTTGTAAGCTTTTCTTAATTTAACGCTTTGTTTCAACATAAGTTAGGTTGCAAGTCATGTGGTTTACAAGTTAGGTAATTATACATTTTGACTATTATGAAAAATTATTATGTTAAGTTATAATAGCAAAAAGAAATTCTGTTAAGTTACTCAATTGTTTCTTGAAGGAGCTCAACAGCAAGTTTGAGCTTTCTCTAGCAATGCTTTTCAACATTTCAGTTCTGTATTTGACCAAAACAACGTTTGACTTACCAAGTAACAAAATTTCTCCACTTTTAGAGGTAGTAAAATATTGTAGTCGAGTTGTCAATAACCATAGACCACTCCTTTATTAAATTACAATTCTACTTCATTGTTCATTGCTATATCTCTTCCTGAATAACTACGTCTTGGATCTGTGGATACATACATAAATTAGCTATTGTTTGTTGCAGCTGATTACCAAAATGAAACCGAAGTTGGGGAGGCATTAGCTGAAGCATTTAAGACAGGATTGGTGAAGAGGGAGGATCTCTTCATTACTACAAAGGTTTGTGTCTTTATTTCCTGCAATTAGAGAAGACATTTATAACTCATTTATATGCAAAAGGGTCAATTTGTGTTATATGTTATAAGCAACAGGTAACTAATATTTAGCTATAAGTGAAACAGGTTGAAACGATCAGAAACATACTCAAATGTTCACAACCCCATATCTATTTTTTTTTCAATAAAACAGATAAATAATCTAATAATAGTTTACTGTTTACTATAATAATATTTAATATAATTGTTTGTTTTAGATAGTGAGCTGTAATCCTGATTAAGATACAAGTATAAATCGTATTACGAAAGGAATGCACATTTTTAACATGTTTTCTTATTTGCTCTTTGAAATCCAGCTGTGGAACTCAGACCATGGGCATGTTGTCGAAGCTTGTAAAGCCAGCTTGAAAAAGCTCCAGCTAGACTATTTGGACCTCTTCCTTATTCACTTCCCAATTGCAACAAAGCACACTGGTACTGACCAATGACCACGATGTTTTTTGATGATTATGTGGATAAGGTAATGGTTTTATTGTTTTTGTTTGATCTTTTTTCTCATTACAGGAATTGGTACAACTGCAAGTGCATTGGATGCAGATGGTGTTTTGGAGATTGACACTACCATTTCCTTGGAGACTACATGGCATGCTATGGAAGAAACTGTCTCCATGGGCTTGGTTCGCAGCATTGGGATCAGGTTACTGCTTCTTAGTTGCGTTTTTATTGTTCGTGGTCAAACTTTTTGCTCTTCAAACTTTTAACTTGATAAGGGTTTCATTCCAGTTTTAGTGGGTGTTTGGATGTGTATTTTCAGTCATTATTGTGACTTGAGTAGTTAGATAATCAGCTGATTAAAAGTTAGGGGTCATTAGGTAACTTTACATTTATCTTAATAATCCTTTTACTTGCTAGCTTCTCCATATCTGATTACGTTGACCCTCAATAATCAGAAAATCACCAACACACTCGACACTGATTATTGTCGCTTTAAGTTAGGGTAGTCACTCTACACTGATTTTCAAGTTTTTGAATTATAGTATTAGTCCAGGAATCAGGGAATTGTCCATTTGACTCTAAACTCAGTTTTTATATTGACTTTTAGGGCAGACATCTTATTTGGAGTTATAATTTCAATTTACTTATAACACCCAACATTACACCATAATAAAATTTAACGGTTTCCTGATTTTTTTAATGCTTCCTTTAAATTGAAAAAATGAGGATCACTTTGTTTGACTTGAACATAGTAGTTTAAGGTCAAACCTTTTGCTTTCCATAACATTTTTATTTCGGTTTCATGTTTTCAAGCCCAAATTTTTTGATCTATTATGTCACATAAATTGTACCATTTGGATATATTGATTATTGTCATTTTGAATATAACAATTACGTTTTATTATTACACCATGGTACTGACAAATGAAAATCTTCTTAATAACATTAGTAGTCAATTGGAATACTATTTCCACGTGTACTAATTTTGGTTAAAATTGTGCAGCAACTATGACATTTTCTTGACCAGAGACTGCTTAGCTTACTCAAAAATAAAGCCTGCTGTAAACCAGATTGAAACACATCCTTACTTCCAGCGCGAGTCTCTTGTTAAGTTTTGCCAGAAGCACGGTATTGCTATCACTGCCCACACACCTCTAGGAGGGTCAGTGGCTAACACAGAGTGGTTTGGTTCAGTTTCTTGCTTGGATGATCCTGAATTCATAGTAAGTCTACTCTTTACCTCCCTTTCATTCTTACACGCTCTGACTACTGAGGTTGAATTGACTATATTTCAGTAATTGATGAGGTTTTAAAGAAACTTTTTCCACCATTGATGTAAAACACGCGGCAAATAGAAATAACATATAAATATTCTGCATAAAGTAATAATCTGGTCCAAAGATTTAATGTGTATTCTTTTAAATCTTTGGACGCGGCAAATAGAAATAACTCAGTCCAAAGATTTTAAAGAATACACAATGCTGGTGTTATAACCTAATACAGTCACTCAAAGATGTCAAAGAAATAATTAGTCAGCTATAAAAGTCAAAATGTAGAATCATTTTTTAGAGTACGGGTGGCTAACTATTATTGTTTTTTTCTTTCTTTCTTGTGATTAGGCCTTAGCTGAGAAGTACAAGAAGACCGTTGCACAAGTGGTTCTAAGATGGGGCATACAACGAAACACCATCATTATCCCCAAATCATCAAAACAAGAGCGACTTGAAGAAAATTTTAAAGTGTTTGACTTTGAGTTGTCCAACGAGGATATGGAGCTTATCAAGAACAAGGACCGGAAATACCGTACCAACAATCCTGCCAAGTTTTGGGGCATGGATCTTTATGCTTAAAACGTTTCCAACTGTTTCTTTTTTGTTAATGTAAGCTCGTTTTTCTAGACTGTAAACGTATGATGGCCTTTCTGAAGGCAATGCACCTTTCTAGAATGATGCTTGTGGCTGGGAAAATGTTTTATTTATGGCAATGAAGTTCTTTTGAAACTTAAATCTGATTAGCATAATCGAATGGGATTTGGGCACAAATCAAACCAACAATGACGAAAGGGACCATCCAACCACGCACATGAAAATTAAACAGCTCTGCAGATAGCTGTCGAATATCAAATGATCAAACACACACGATTTGAATTTGAGAAAAAACAATCGATTAACGACTAACATTATTTAAGGACATTGAACATTTGAGGGTGATGGATTAGATGAACTGAACTGCTCAGAAAGTATGGTTTCTAATTCGTTTCTGGATATGGTGAGAAACACATCCATTTGCTTAGGAGGAAGGCACAAACCGATTTCAAGCTCTTCCGGTGAATCTTTGCTAGCATTAGCAGATATCGAATCGTTATAATCAAGTGATATAACCTCGTACTTTTTAGGCTTCCCCCACCCGAAATCAACATCGTAAACATTGAGCTTTGGAGTTCCTGCCACACCGATGGTTGGAATTGATAGAAAGCCCTTGGCCAACAATATCTCGGCATCTTCAAACATACCTTTTTTATTACTATCTCTTTCCCTTTGCTAGTAGTTTAACGGCAGTTGGGAATCCTTTATCTCCTGTTAGTATGGTGGTTTGTGTTTGCGCCGTAGCAGCCCAAACACAATTGCCAAAATAAGTTTGAGGCACCGGTGGATCTAAACGAGACCTCCAATTCATAGAACAAAGAAACCTCTCGACCTCATACTCACCCTTCTTTCCTTCAACGTGAACTCGTGATTTCGCTATGCAAGTCCATACATAAGCACAACCTACCACGAATGATGATACATATTCTAGTTCTGGATGTTGAACCAATAACCATTTTTTTAACCAATTGATGTTTGCTCGAGTCAAGACAAATGTAGCTCGAACTCTATTGCTCTGCAGGTCAACAAGCTCTGGTGTCTTATAATTTTCATCGATATCTTTAATTTGCGGCAGCTTCAACAACATTTCATCTAAGCAATTTGGATATATGATGACTCTATCATAAGATGGCAAAAGCCCACGAGCTAAAAATAACTCACTGGCACCATATTTCGCTATTGAAGTCCAAGCCATCAAGATGTTAGTTTATGGACGTAAAAATAATAGTTGTGTGTTAGGATCGAACCCAAGATCACGGGATTGCACTCACTACAAGTTAACGATTAATAAATATTATTTATTTATTTTACACGTAAATAGTTAACGATCGTTAAGTGTTTAATGGAAATGACTCAACACAAACAAAAGTGACGAAAAGAGAAATTGAGACCATAAGAGTTTGTGTTGGATTATGATTAACTCTCAAGTTGAAGCATAATCCTAATAGAATTCTAACCCTAAAATTACCCATAGAAATAACCAAAGGTTTTTAGGGAGGGGGACTGATTAACAAAATTGACCACAAGAATCTTTTCACGTTCTTCTTCAAGATATTCGCACAAAGTATTAGATACTATGCCGAATTTGATTTCTTGTTACCCGGGTATTACGTCGATTAACACTAGGTTTCTTGGTTAACATTGGTTATAGGTGTGGTAACACGACAATGGTATTCAATCTTCCTTAATTGTTTCATTAGGAGTTTATTGATCTTGTTCTTGCAAAATCAAAAGGTCTCTATCTCAACCCAAAATCTTGGTTAATTATTTTGCCATGTAATTGATCCTAAAATGCTTCCCGCTATATTAACATTGATGTTATACTTATTAATTGTTATGAATGTATAATTCCAACATCAATCGCGAGCCAATTTTTAACATGTTAATAATTACCAAATATAATGATTTAATGTTTATATTTATATATTTTTGGATCGAAATATTTTTAAACCGAATTTTTTTTTTAATGCTCAAAAGTAAGTTCGGAATAAAAACAATTTTGTCCCCTTTGTTCAGAAAATTATTTTTTTATGGTTCGCAGAATGAATTTTTTTTGTGATAACTTCCGTAAAATATTTTTTTTATGATTCGAAAAGAAAAATTTGGGTGGTTCGTACATAAAATTTTTTTTTTTTTGATCGAAAATTTAAATATTAAAAACCGTTAAAATCATTATTTTATATACAATGGTTAAAATTCATGCCAATGTATATAGGTTACGAATCTTGGCCTTCTTGTTATTTAATTGTTTGAAGTAAACATGAATTAAAGACTTGTATGACCATGGAAAACATCATGTTTAATCATGAACATAAGAACTCTATATTTGTATACATGAATTATGACATTTAATTTATAATACAAATCTAAAATTCCCGGAAAAAGATTCTATATATTGAGTGAGGATATAAGGATTAGTAAAACCCTAGAATTAAATTAGGTCATCATATAAATGGAAGTGCATGTGCTATATGATTTATATAAATGCATATAAATGTATTATGTAGTTTAGCAATGTAGATATCTATTATTTTAATACTATTGTTGTTTATTTAAATTAGATGTTGGAAAGTGGTTTGGTAAAAAAGGTACTTTTTTCCGTAAAAATCCAGCGAAAAATAATATGGAACTAAAATCCTATAATATGTTTAAGAAATTGTGTTTTGAAATCACATTATAACATTAGTTTGATTGTAAGGTAATTTTTTGGCTGCACTATGAGATGAGGAGATGGTTCTATCTCAATACCATAAAGTGACAAAAATCGAACGAGTGTGGTGATGTAAGTTTAAAAAACGCGGCGCTGATTACAAACCCACTACGTCAAAGAAGGAGGTTAGTGCTGTCGCCGACGCGCATAGACACAATCCCTTCTCGTCATCTCTGTCTGTAACATCTTGAGCGGCGAGTAGAGAGAGATCGTCTGACACTAGACGTGCAGAAACGGTAAAAAAAGATGACCTGCTTTGTGCTGGTCTCGTTATTCGTGGTATGCGAACATTACATCCTACATAATTATGAATTCAGCAGATCTGATGCGAGATCAGTGATCATATGCTAAATAGTGACTCGTGTTGAAGCGTAATCTTTCTGGTTTGTTACAGACACAATTTCAATCTTCTATAATTCTATATATATGATCTCAAATAATTGTAGTTTTTATAATAGTTAGTATACTACACAATCTACTTTATAAGGGGGTATCTGTTACTGGCTGTTACATTGAAGAGTCGTAAAACATAATCTAGGTGGCTAGGGTATGAAGAGATTGTTTATTAGGAGGAGAGAGGTGTTGGGTTCATAAGGTGATGTGTTGATAGACGAAATAAAGAGAATGATGCGTATATGTGTTTGAGCACATACACGGAGGCAAAGTTCAGAGTGTTTAGACGTAAGAACAATGTATTGATGGTATGTAAATGTTAGGATGGCGGATAATAATATAATTTAGAGCGGTAAATTAGGTTTTTTAAAGTGTAATGGGAATATAGTTTGGAAAGTTATCCTATCATGATTGAAGTGTTATCTAATGTTTGTGGGTAATTAGGTATGTGGATTATGACGTTAATTAGTTACTTATTGATCTTTAACTAAGGCAGTGAAGATGGGATAAACATGTTGTAAATTGCAACTAGTTTGGAAATGTAAATCCCATAAATATCTATAAAGTGAAAATTGTTGGCAATTAAGTGTCGTCAATTACCATGTTGAATACAATTCATCACTAGCGATCAACTGATGTGTTGGGTTTATGTCAATATGGGTTCTATTTCAAGGAAGATTGTTATATTATATCACCTGTATAATTATTTTCTGAAAAATGGAATTATTCGAAAATACTAATGATTTTTTGTACTTTTTCTGTAGAAGATCTCATCCGAAAATAACGCATTAAGTTCTGCGTTCAAAACTTTCTTTTGAACGAAACATTGACTGGCCCAAATTTCCAGATGAATCATCGCGTTCTCTAAAATGTCTTGAGAGTCAAGCTTGATACTTATATTAATTTGTAATAAGCCTTGTCCTGATCAACCCCTAGACTGCATACACTGAAGAAAAGGCAGCATGGAAAAGCAGAATATAAAAAGCACTCTGAGTGGCTTTGTATATGCCCTTGCAAATGTCACCAGCTCTCAAAGCAGTTTGAAAATTATCCACCCCAAAAACATGGCTGTGAACTTCGAAAAATATTTTGAGAAACCCCTGCTGTAGAGATCTACGATCCTTGTGATACTCTACATAGTTTGCAAATCAGGCCCCTGTAAATCCTGTAAGGAACATGAATTGGAAATAAAGGCTCACATGACCAATTACATAAACTTTGGGAAACAATACACAATGATATGGCAGTTAACTTAATCAACAGGTCCCCATAACAAGGATTTGGTGATGTTTTGTAAGAAAACTTCAATATGCTTGCGTGGGGAAGACCGTGATGATTTAACACGCATTGCTCATTGACTATAGAAAGAGGGGTTGCATGACAAGGTCCACCCCTACTCCTCAATATCTCAATACAAAAGGGTAAGGATAACAAGTCAAAACCGCAAGGAAACAACAGAAAAAAAGGGAAGGTAAGGCTGATAAGAACAAGCAATTGTGCCTTCCTAACCAAAGCCTAATCCCCTGAAGAGAAAGGAAAATCCCTAATAAGGATCAAGCTGTCACCACCTGCCAACAAGACTGGATTTGAAGAGGAACTCTGCCACCTTATCTCAAGAGTAGCGAGCAAATAAGAAAAGTCTGAGCATATGCTGCAGTTCAGTAATTTTATTTGCAATTGAATTATTCAAACTAACTCACAAATTAAATTCTTGGGTATATGATCGCGGGATGCGGTATTCATGTTGTAAATACGCTGCAGGGATTTAATGTCGAAAAAGGAAACTACTTATGGGGACAATATCTGCAATATGGGCAATGACAACAAGCATTGTTGAAGCCATAGACTTTGATTAGTTTGACCTTCTGGTTTAAGTACTGAAATTAAACAAATGTTTACTTTGACCTTCTATTGTTAGAGTTGTTTGTTTCCTTTTCATTTTTGTTGGATCTTGGTTTTTAACACATACTGTTGCAGTAAATGGAATTTCTGTTCTTTAAATGGTGTAATTCTATTTATGCTATATCTGTGAATGGTGTTTTGAAATTGCGACATGAATATAAAGTCACCAAGAATAATAATTCTGTCTTTAGCAATCAATAAAAGAAAAATATTGACTTGGATTCTTTCTTACTTTGCACTGTAGAACGACTTGCCCATCATTGTCAAGACTCGCAAGCAAAAGCTTAACGTGAAGTCCTTTTGGAAAAGTATCAAATGAGAAACATTTGAAAATGCGAATCTTGTATTTCGGAAGATGACAAAGAAACCTTATAATACAATTTTGAAAGAGCACATCTACTTGGTCAATTCATACTGATGTGTGTGGACCACTAGACATGTGTCAAGAAAGGTCTAGCTACTTCTTAACCTTTACGGATGATTTCAGCGTTGTGGATATGTTTTATTTGCTTAAACATAAACTAAGGTATATAAACAATTAAAGGTTTTCAAAGCATAAGTAAATACTGCAACTAGCGAAAGAATATTAAAGCTCTTCATCCGATAGAGGGTGGTGAAATTTACAAGCCGAAGAGTTTTAAAGATTATCTAATGAAACTGATAGTACAGAATCTTACTTCTCCAAATACTCCACAACAAAATGGTGTATCTGAAGGAAAATCTTACACTACTAGATATGGTACGATCTATGTTTAATCTTACTACTCTACCATTATCCCTTTTGGATTAGCCTTAGATCTGCTGTGCGTATCTTATATGGTTCCCACTAAGAAGGTTATAAGAACACCATATGAAATATGGCATTGTCAAAGCGAATATGTCTCAATTTAAAGTCTGGGTTTTTGAGGCGTATGGAAAACTGACTCAGCTGATAAACTCTAAGACAGATCTGTCAAGACTGTATCTTTTAGGATAACACCTAAGGAAAACATGGGTTTACTATTTTTACTTTTCCCCCCTTAAAACAAAGAATTGTTGCAAGGTATGGAGATATCTTGAAAGAGATCTCAATCACAAGAATTCAGTGGGAGAGATTGTGATCTGGACAATGATCATATAGATACATTACACCTTCTGAAAACACTACGCGTTCCAGTAGACTGAAAGTCTGGGACCTCCACCGATAATTCCTGCCGTAAGTCCGAAAGGCCTATAAATGCACTCACCCAACCTCTCTGTCTAAACATGAGGTTGAGATGAAGAAGTAGGGGATCTTTGAGAACCGCTAATTAACGAAGCCGGTCATATGATTAACCCTGATAAGTTTTAGCAAGTGAATTGATGAGCAATGAAATCCATGAAAGTCAATAAAGTCGCGATTATGTAGTAGACCGCCCTCCTTAATGCCAAGGTAGTTAGAGTAAGTGCTATACAAGAAGAAGACTGACATGGCTGTAAAGTACACACCTATAAAGCACGTCTAGTGGCTAAAGGCTGCACTCAAACCTATGAGGGAAGGGAAGGGTGAAGGGGGATTGACTACGAGGAACATTTCTCCAGTAGCAGACATTAGAGCATTAGGATTCTCATAAGCCAAGGCTGCATACTATTATATGAGATTTTTGCAAAATGGATGTTAAAACAGCCTCTTGAATGGTCGCTAGATGATGACATCTAGATGGACAACCTGAAGGGGTAGTGTTTGATCAAAATTTCCAAACGTGTAGCAAACTTCAAAGGGCCAACTTAATTTTGAAGCAAGCTCACGTCCAAGTGGAATAAAAACGATTTGATGACGAAATCAAAAAGTTTGATTTATTCAAAATCGTGATGAAGCCATGTGTATATCGCAAAGCATGGATTGAATTAACGTATTCCTTTAAGCCTATATGTCGACGACATATGATCATGGAAATATCATTCCAACAGCATAAGGAAGTTAGGATTATCATGGAAAATGTTTTACTGTGAAGGATTTAGGAGAAGCTGCATACATTCTGGGAATTAAGATATATAGAGATAGATCTCTGCGGTTGATTGGACTTAATCAAAGTGCTTACATCGATAAAATATTGAAGAAATTCAGTATGCAAAACTCTAAGAAAGGTTTTATACCGATGGAAGTCAAACATGATTTGAGTAATGAAATGTGTGCTTCATCTATAGGAAAAAGCTTACATGAAAAAAGTACCTAGCTTCGGCTGTAGAACTAACATGAAATGCTGTAAGGTGCCAAGCCAATTATGGGCATTTGCTCAAAACCTGGTCAGTCGTATCAACAGAATCCGGGACGCTCCATATGTTTGCTGTTAAACCTATTCTAAGTCATCTAAGGAAAACGAAAGATTGTTTTTGGTTATGGGAGGAAGACCAGATACAGAACTTGATGTTACAGGTATCTGTGATGCGTCCAGGCAGTGTGATAAAGATGATACGAAGTCCAGACGGGTGTATGTTCTTTGTAGTCAATGTGGACCTAGACTGGAAGAGCAGAACAGACTACTAATTGCATGCATGCGACACAATCTGAGTACAACTTCGTCAGAAGCTGCAATGGAAGCGGTTTGAGATTAGGAAGTTTTTTGAAGAATCTTGGAGTGTTGCTCAATAAGTAAACCTATTAATATGTATTTTGACAATTCGCTGCCATCCATATATCGCCAATGAACCTGGAGTCATGAAAGCTCCAACATTTTCTGCGAAGAATCACTATTCAGAACAAGTCGAGAGTGGTGAAATCAAGTAATAAAATACACACAATAAAAACCTAGCTGATGCTTTTACTAAAGCTTTACCTAAGAAAAGTTAATGAACATGCCGAATGGAATTGGACTATCGATACTACATTTCATCGCATATCTGTGATTAGTTATTTGTTAAAAGATGTGTTAACATTATATTAATAAAAAAAACTATGGTTTATTTATTTGATTATTATAATTTTGTATCCTAATTAACATGTTTTTAAATCCATGACTCTTAAATTAATTCTCTAAATTGCCGTTTGTCCGTTTAATAATATGGGAATATATTAAATTTTTTTGTTGATTACCAAAACAAATTTAAATGTTTATCGGCAGTATACTTGAAAGGTAATATGAGAATGTGATTACATACCAAATTTAAATGATATTTGATGAATTGAATTTAGGACTATATCCCTACTAGTGGATTGACTTTAAGGATCATGTCATTAAGTAATCTAATAGTTAGCCTCAGAGCTTGACCGACATACCAGGAAACTGTCATATCTTAGGTGCATTTCTGTAAAGCAATTTATCGCTATACGTAACTGGTACTATACAATGTTTTACCAGAAGTGTTTGCAAAATTCCTAAGTATTTTGCTTGTAGTCAAATAAGAATGTTTCCTTCAAATTCCGTTTGAATTAATAACAGCTGGCCCTCTGTGGATTGGAAAGATGTATGTGTGGCCACACCAAGATTTTCTCGGAATACGTTCAGAAATTGGAATCTAGCTCAATCGGAGAAACGAAAAAAAAAACAGAATCAGTTAATTAAGGAATGACATGAGATCCATATCCTTATTAACATTGTATATAGAAACAAAAGGATCAATAATAAATGAAGAATCATTAAAAGTTTTTCCAGAGACCTTACTTGAGATCGTACTAGCGGCATCGGCTGTAACTAGACCTAACCGATGTATCCTCCCACACTATTAAATTTTGTCCAAGGTGAGCTGTTAGTTTATGGACGAAAAATAATAGTTGTGATTAGATCGAACTCAAGATCACAATTGCAAACTCACTACAAGTTAACGATTAATAAATATTATTTATTTATTTTACACGTAAATAGTTAACGATCGTTAAGTGTTTAATGGAAATGACTAACGACTAAACAAGAAGGACTAAAAGAGAAATTGGAGACCATAGAGTTTGTGTTGGAGTAGGATTAGCTTCAAGTTTGAAGCATTATCCTAATAGAACTCTAACCCTAAATTACCCTATAAATACCAAAGGTTTTTTAAGGGGAGGCTGAATAAAAAAACACAAGATCTTTTCACTTTTCTTCTTCAAGATATTCGGCCACATAGTATTAGATACTATTCCGAATTGATTTCTTGTTTACCGTGTTACTTGATTAACGAGCCTAGTTCCTTGGTTACTTGGCAATAGCGTTGTGTACAAGACGGTGCGATTCAATCTCCTTTAGATGTTCTTGGAGTTTATTGATTCTTGTTCTTGCTAGAATCAAAAGGTATGTAACCCTAATCTTGGTTAATTATTTTTGCATGTTAATTGATCCTAATTGCTTCCGCTATATTTATACTTTGATGTTATAATTATAAATTGTTATGAATGTATAATTCCAACACAAGAAATCATACTTTGATCTTGCATCACAAAGAAGATGATTATTTGTGATCCCAATCGTGACACCCGAGTTTGGAAAAAGCGTCACTTGCATGGAACACACGGGCATTTTCACAAAGTCAGATACTTTAGTTGGACCTTCTATCAAGAAGGTGAAACTTGTTACAATCTCGAGGATGATCTCCTTTGAGATAGTTGAAATCAAGATCAGACTCAGCAAATGTAAGCATGAGTGAATCACCCTCTACTCTACATGACGGATTTCAGGTTTTCTAGTAAGACCACTAGGGTTTGGATGCATGATCAAGTTACTTGCAAACGGGAAAAAGTGCTCAAGAGTTATGGACAAGGATTGTTTAAGGTTTGGAATAACTGTTTCAACGAAATGTGATCTAGAATGATGGAAATCATACAAGAAAAGCTGATGAGTTGGATATTTAAAGAGTAACCACCATAAATCGTAAAATGTAAGTGGTAGCGATCGTTCACCAACAGAATTCGCTGGTGCTGAAATCTGGCATTTTTCAAGAACATTTAACAACACAGCCATTTTTTGCAGATGTTTAATAAAGCTGTGAGTTGAGTTATATAATACCAACTCTCAACTTATTATAGACCAAAAAAAAATAAAATACAAATGATTAGATTACTCAGCATGTTTCGCGGCTACAGATTAATATATTGAATAAAACCAAAACTTAAACATATACTGGTATAATACATGCCATGTGATTAGATTACTAAAAACAGTAACTAACTAGCTATTAAAATATAAACAATCAATTCAATGTAAACTATGATTTTGATTTAAACATTGTGAATGAAATTTGAAATTCATGACCCGTCCGAATGGACAAGCTGGTTTAGTGTGTTTATTTTATAAAAGTAAAAACATAAAAATAATCGTTAAAGAAACAACATACAATCAGTCAATCATGTAATGCATCGACCGACGTGTGAATGTTTAAAGTTACGTAACACTTCCTGTAAACATCATTGTCGGTGCATTTTGTGTAATTATCGTCTTGATCACAGCTTGGTACTTTTATTAGAAACTATAATAGTTTTTTGAATATGTTTTTTTTTTTGTTGTTGTGATTAGGCCTTAGCTGAGAAGTACAAGAAGACTGTTGCACAAGTGGTTCTTCGGTGGGCATACAATGAAACACCATTATCATCCCCAGATCATCAAAACAAGAGAGCGACTCGAAGAGAATTTCAAAGTGTTCGACTTTGAGTTTACCAATGAGGATAACAAGTACCGGAAATACCGTATCAACAACCCTGTCAAGTTCTGATCAGGGCTCGATCTCTATGTTTAAAACGCTTTAGCCAACTTTTTTTTCTTCTCAATGTAAGCTTATGTTTTGAACGAGTGTAAGCGTTTGAGGGTCTTATGAAAAAACACCTTTCTAAAATATGATCCTTGTGACTGAAAAAAACATCTTTTATTGCTAGCAATGAGAATCTCTTGAAACCTGAATCTGATTAGCATAATTTTGATAATCTTGTTGAATTTCAAATAATGCTTTTCAAATATTGTAACTTTTGTCTACTTTTTATGCTTTGGAACAGAAAACATATAGTACGTTCAAAATTGTCTGTAAATTAAATCGTGTAAACAAATTGTTAAATCGACACTATGTTGTGTACTTGTATGTGTCGTTTTTGGGATAATTATTTGTAGGTCTAAGACATCGTCTTAAACAGTCCACGCAAACGGCTGTATTTTCATTCCAAAATAACTGTTTACGCAAAATGTATACATAACTATCATTTACATGCGATAGGAAATGTAGATTACAAGATAATTAGTTTTTGATTTGTTTTTCCAATGCGAAGGTTATAACTAAATGGCACAATTTGCATAGAATGGGCTAATAGATTGAGGGGTTTGGTTTGTTTTACTTCCACAAGAATATAAATGTGCAATTACAACTATTGGTATGGGTTTGATAATACGATGAAATGGAGACGTGTATGAATCTCTAAACACATCCCTTTATGTGGGAACGAAACTATGGAAGATCAACAATCTCTTGGGTTTCAATCACTTTTAATCCAAACACTATCAAAACCGGACATTGATATCGTTGCGGATATTATGGCAGCAGTTATATTGTTGCTATTATTCTTTTTACCGTTTCTGGGAAGACGCAAATTATCTAGGAAAGTTTAAGTAGCAATAATATATGTGGTAATCTTCAATTTGAGGCTTTGAAACACTATAAAGACAAGATTTCTGTAAGAAATAGACATGAGATTGATTATGGTCATAATTTCTAATACAAATTGGTAAACTTTGCTCAAATTTCCGGGTATCAATCCCAATCCCTTAAACTTATTAAACTCATACACTAAAATCTTCCATTCAAATGTGGATTTAGATATTCTGGCATGTGGCAACAATTATATGTTGTTCTTACACGCACCCGAGTATAAAACAGAAAGGAGAGAATTGGAGAGGGGAAAAAAAGAGAAAAGAAGAAAAGACGAAAGAACTTAATTTTTTCCCGAGTTAGAAAGAAAAGAAAAAGGATGTGAGCAAAAAAAGACTTTAAAATCACATTCTCTCAAATCATCCCTATTTCGGAAGAAGATTCCCTCTTCTCTTCTCTCCATAAAAACT
>BQNB010106134.1:8748-23454 GCA_026074375.1 Tanacetum coccineum | reverse complement strand
ATTCTCGTCGCGATAATATGTTTTGTTTTGCGTAACGATTAACAGTTTGTGAGATATTTAATTTTTTAAAAAGAGGTGGAAAATGAGTTTTTTCTATTTTGATGAAAAAATAAGTGGCTAGGATTGATTCATTGGGTCTATGACAAATATTGGGTCTATATTGAACTTTTGGCTTATCCAATAAGCTAATTAAAGTGCTTTTTGATAAAATTGTCTTGGATTTTGTGGTTACTAATAACAAGGTTTTTGATAAAATCAGCTTTTCTATTAAAAGTTGAATAAATTTAAATTGACTTTAGAAACAAAATATCAAATTCGTAATTTGTTCATATGACCATTTAAATAATAGTAAACTTGCAGTTTTAGGAGTATCCGTCGAGACTTTATCAAAGGTTTTTTTTTTACCAAAAAAAACCGTCGGACTTTATCATCATGAGAAACAATTATAGTTTTTTAATCTTTACATGTTATATTATATTTTATTTATAATTATATTGTATGATACATGAAAAATAACATATGTCTAAATCGTGTCTGTACACGGAACATATAATAAAGGAAAACCTCAAATTGCACCATATCAATAACTCATGTGTGCACGAGTTCTAATACTATGTAATTATATGTTTTTAGCTATAAACTCATGATATTCGGTATTAATACATAATTAAGTATTTATTGCAAAAACACGCACGTGCACAGGCTTTATATTAACATGTGGTACATTGAGACACAAGTTCATTGAGTTTATTTTTGACTCTTTTTTTTTGATAACCCGGATGTCCGACTTGACATTGCAAGCGCACATTTGCTTAATGAAATAAGTACCGCGTATATCTCTTTTTGTATTCTTAATAGGTAACATGCTACCGCTATACCAGCATTTAAAAATACGAGTTTGTTCCAAAGTGCATAAAAATTGAGGTTGATTGCGAATATTTCATAATTTTAATCCAACAAGTAAGTTTTTTAATCGATAACAATACATAATTCAAAAGATTAGTGGAAAGCCCGTGCGTGCACGGACATTATAACTAGTGGCCACTATAATTTTTACTACTAAGGATATTCTATAAATTTTAATTATTTTTGAAAAGCAAAATATTAATATCATAATAATGCAAAAAAGAAAAAAAAACGAAATTTATTTACTACTGGCCCTAATGTTAACCTGAAACCAAGTACTTCTTATGCTAATTTATTTACTACTGGTCCGAGTAGGAAGGCTATGAATTTTCGCACTTTATTTACTCTGAGGGGAAACAAGGTTGATGTGGTTGTTCCGATGGAGTCTATTAGAGCTATTAGTGCACAGTTTGCTAATACGGTATATGGATTATTTATGGGAAAGCATGTGGCTTACCCCGTTGTTGCTAACTATGTTAGGAACACTTGGGGTAAATATGGACTGGTAAAATCAATGCTTAACTCGTCTACTGGGACTCTCCTTCCAGTTTAGCTCTATGGATGGTTTGGATGCAATGCTTGAAAATGGTCCATGATTTATTCGTAATAATCCACTTATTTTAAAAAAGTCAAAACCGGATGTGAACTTAGTGAAAGAAGATGTGGGTAATGTTTCGGTGTGGGTTAAACTCCATGGTGTCTGTGTGACTGCATTTAGTGAGGATGATTTTAGTGCCATTGCTACTAAGCTTGGTACTCCTTTGATGCTTGATTCTTATACATCTGACATATGCATCCAATCATGGGGTAGGTCAAGCCATGCTAGAGCAATGATAGAAGTTCGAGTTGATGTTGAGTTGAAAGATACTATTATGGTGGCTATGCCTAAACTTACTGGGGAAGGGTTTTATACTTGTAATGTTCGTGTTGAGTATGAATGGAAACCTCCTAGATGTGCATGTTGTAAGGTTTTCGGGCATGTTCTGGATGAATGTCCTAATAATTTAGATTCAGATGTGGTGAAGAACATAAAAAAGCCTTGTCAAACTCCTAGAGGTGTTCCGGTTGGTCTTAAGGTGGGATTTAAACCAGTCAAACAAGTGTATCAACACGTTGCTAGAAAGAAAAATGTCAATACTAATAGTAATAAGAAGAAATATGCGGAGCCTACAATCGAGGTTAGTAATTCAAACCCATTTGATTTTCTAAATTCGATTGAAAATGATGTTGATTTGGGTTCTAGTGGTGGGTCTCCAAATCTGAATAGTAGAAAGGCAAATACGAGTGGTTTATTGCCGAAGGATGTGGAATCTAGTAGTACTAGTAATACCCCTATGGTTGAAAAAATTGATGAAATAGAGAGAATTATTATTGAGGGGAAGGGTATACTTGTGGACAATGATGGTAAACCTTTGAAAAACGTTTATTATTCAGGTGACCATGATAGTGAGGATGAAGTTGCATCAACTGATAACGATATAGCAAATTTTTGGCTTCAAAGAAGGATGGCTATGGTAATAATAGCCTGTTGAAACAATGGAAAAAATCTTATATGGATGGTGACTATGATTTGGAGAATTTTTGTATAGGGGGGGATCCCATATCGATGAGATAAATATATGAAGGCCAGGATATTCTTGACAAGATTCAGGATATATGCGATAATTTTGATATCACAGTTAGAGGTCGTAAGAAGAAATAGTTTCTTGTTTCTTTGTAGTCTAGTAACTTTGTGTTCCTTCCATTTTAGGAATTAGTTTCTCCTATGTAACGGGCGGAGATGTGAGACTCACCCTCATCCTTTGTACTTAACTGTTTTTTTGGAGTAATAAAATTTATCGGGGCAAATCTTTACCCAAAAGAAAGAAAAAAACGAAATTAAAGTTCAATTTTTTTTACTAATGTGTCATGTTTTTGACATTGTGATGTTATCATGTAATGACCTTTGAAAAATTACACGTGTCGTTATATGAACCAATCTCGTGTATTTATTTTTATATCACAGTAACCTATAAGGTGGTGAGCTCATTTTGATATTTATATTAATGTTAATATTTAATTTTAAGCGTATTTAATTTTTTTACTTGTGCACGCGCATTGATAAGGTGTAATTTTATACACTTTTTAGGGGCCATTTAGCTTTTTAAGTCGTGTATATTCGACCATTTATTGCCCTAAATGACTTCTTTTGGAGTTTTAGGTACTTGGAATGCAAACTGAAGAAATATCGCTACTTTGGATCAATTTGGCGAAGAACTGACGAATATAGACAAAGTTCGGGTTCGTGAGTGGCATCAGGACGTGGTCACCCAATGTGACGAGAAAGTGCATTTTTGGATGTGCATTGTGATGGCTCACTGTGTGGAGGTGACCAAGGTGACAGTGTCACATCCCAAACAGGATAACTTCACAAGCTACAACCGGACATCGTCATAGTACGTCGGTAGTTTATAGTGAGGTGACAGCCTCACAAGCATAACTTGACACCAAAGCAACCTCACTACATTATTTATAATATACTTTCGCACTGTTGTTTCATGAAATAAATCAGTAAGTGAAACTTTTTGAGAGACAAAACCTACACGATTTTGGTGCTTTTCTAGTCCTTTTTACTTCAAGACTTCTCATTTATGATTGAGAAAAGTTTAACTCAATAATCATACAATTATGTTTTATCTTGATTGTTTGATTGTATCTTTTGCTTGTGTCTTTATTACTATGCTAGGATAAATTTACTTAATATTTATTTAGGATTGCATGAACCTAGTTGTAATACTTAATCTACCGTCTCTTTCTAGTGGTGTGTTTGTTAGGAGTTGAAAACTGGCTAGGATCCGTAGTCTAGCTTGAACGTCAACAAAATCACGTTTTAAATTGATGCTTTAAGTCTTGAGGGTATTAGTTTCAAACGGTATTTAAAGCAACAAGTGTATTCGTAGGCAATCTGACAGATGTTATTCGCTTAGGCTAGTATATAGGCGTAAGACTCACCAAACCACAATAGGTAATAAGGAATACTACTGATTACACTAGCAAGGACGTGACAATACAATAGATTAGATAGATCGAAAAGGAAGTAGTGCATCCTAGATAAACACGTCTTTTACCTATAAGAATTTCTCACCATTTACCTTTTCTTGTTATTTACTTTCTGGGTAGTCAGGATAATATTAATTAAATATAAACCCTTCTTCAAAACCCGATATTTTATTTGCTTTCATTAAATATAATAAAAAAAATACCCTTCCAAAACCCGATATTTTACTTGCTTTCACTATAACCATTAGAGAACGACATCTCAGGCGTTCTTACCTATACTACACTACAAAGGTTTAGGTACTATGCATATGAAGGTTTGGTAAAAACATTGGTGTGTTGCAGACCCAACGCGTCAAGTTAATAACCCGATGTCAGTGAATAGTCGAGGTTTTCGATTCTATCTAGCTTAGGTCTACATTACAATCAGATCTTATTGATTTAGACTTTTGATTTTTATCTTATATGCTTTCCTGCACGTTTAATATAATTTTCCTTTGGCTTTGTTCAAAAAAATTCAATTGAGCGTTTCGTTCTTCATCACGGAGAAGGCGAATCCACCATTACCACCCAGACCACCAAATTCACAAACCCACCAAAACCAACACGCGACCAAATGATCTAAAAGATGAATAAGCTTCTTCAAGTGCATAAATTATTTGAATTTAATCTTTACAATACAACCAATGAACCTACTAACCCTATCACTAATCTTTCAATTTAAGTCTTTTTTACAGGCGTGGTACAATCACCTCCCATACCCGAAGTATACTTAACGTTCTCAGTAGCACCTTGTGCCCCATTCATAACATTCTCGCCAGTACTTTGCGCCGCATTCTTAATCGCCTCACCCGTATTTAGCAACACCCCACCCGTCGCATCTTTCCCTGCTACCGTAGTCTCTTGAGTCCATTGCGCTATTTGCGATGCATTTTCTACAACCACATTTTTAGACTCTTCGGGCTCCTTATCCTTAGTGTTTCCCCACATTTTCACTTGTTAATTCCCTTTGAAAGTAGCGAAAATTACCGCAGAAACCATATATATAAACACTTTTCTTTCAGTGACCCTGACAAAAGCTCTTTACCAAAACAACCATGTTGATCGCGCATTTTGGGTAGTTGAGAACTCGAAGAACACGTGTCACAATCTTATTGAAATGGACGAAATTTTAAAAAAAAAGTTGATCGCGCAAAATGGGGGTTGAGAACTTTTTTTATTTATTTTTATTTTTTTCATTTTGATAGAATTTTAAAATTGAGTGTTTGGTTTTTATTAGGGTTTGGATAATTTTTGCAAAATAACGATATCGCCAATGTTTGAGAACATTTTACGCTATTGATACATTATTTGAATCTTTATTTTTTGGGTCAGTAGTGTTGTCTTTGATGAGGTCTACAAAGTTAACCAAAACTTGTTCCGAAAATAATTTAATATGCATAAGATATGATGTTGCAAAGTGTGTCAGTTGGGGTTATTTAATGTTTTTTTTATCAGTTCAATTGTATAACGCAATAACTAATTTTTTTTAAAAATCAACGATATTCATTAATAGCATTACAACACGAGATTACATTGCCAACCTTATTTAGAGGATTTAAAAAACTTTAAAACAACAACAAACAACTACAAAGATGGTTAGCAAACTGGTGTTAAGCAGTAATCCTTTTACATGTCTCTGTAGTTCGTCATCAATTGTCTTTTCTCTTCCATACTCCTTAGCAACTCATCTCTAACACTTTTCAAGTGTACACACTTCTTCATGTCCGCCCCTGTCATGCATCCAAGGGCGTACTTACCATAGTCAATTAGTGGGTGATCGTGCAAAACCATCAGATTGTTAATTTCCACCCTACGATCCGTAAACCTATCAGCAAAACGATGCATCAAGGTTAAAATTTGTTCCTCCAAAATAGCTTCTTCATCAAATGCTTCTTGTAGTTTCATAAGGACATTTGACCTAACGTTTTCTGGGTTACTAGCCATGGTAGAAAATGAGAAGATACAATTAATAATTTATGTGAATGAAAAATTATTTTGAGTATAAGAGTCCCCAAGTTATGTCTTTATATATATGCTATAATTGAATGACATTTGCAGTGAATTGTCAATCAGTTAATAACTTGTCAGATATTGTCATAAGTCACGTGATATTTTTAGTGATAAAAAATAATATCGTTGAGTTTTCTTATCAGTTGCAGTACAATAATATATTTGCAGTGGTCATTCAATGTCTGAAAAAGCCTATGATTTGTCAATTCTTGTCATAAATCGTGTGAATTTTTATCACGGAATTTTTTTAGCCTTTAACACTATGTCATTGATGTTGTCTTATAACTTTGATTAAAAATAACATTTTTCTGGAATCATTATGTATCTTGAAATTTTTTAGTGATAAATAAGGTTGTCATTAAATAGTCTTATTCTGATTTTGTAAAAAGCAAATGATATTTGAATTTCCTTTTTAGCATTGTAAGCATTTTTTACACTCTAAACTTCTTAGTATTGTTGTCTTTGATGAAACTATTTAATAAAATCGTACATACAAGAATTCTTGATTCATATGATCCATTGAATACAATACATAGTAGAAAAAAATCACACCTAATCTAGTACATTAGCAACCTTATTATTCTGACTTAAGACAAACAACAACAAACAAGAACACAATGGGTTGCTACAAACAAGAACACAACTGGTTGGCTAGGTGTTGTTAAACAACATGATTCGACAATTATTATTGCCCTGTAATTGTTAATGAAGTTTTGCTTTTCAGCAATGCTTCTCAACAATTCTTGTCTTGCTCTTATTAAGTTGTTTGTTGTACGTATATCCGCTTCATGGGTCATTAGTAGAGCATGTAATCCGTAGCTATTAAGGCTCATTGTAGGCATTTTATGCAACATTGTAATTTGTATCTCACAGATACTATTGTTAAGTATAACGAGTTAAGATGCCCATCATTGTATTCGCTAGTGTGGCTCGGCTTCAAGCTCCATTGCAGGTTGGAAATACATTGTTTTTTCGTGCGATCACTTGCAGAATCAGCCATAGACTTTGTTAGTAGTAAGAAAAAGTGTGTTTCTCTGTGTTGTGTGTGTGTGTGTGTGATTTGAGTGTTATATGTAAAGCTAGTTGATATAGAGGATAATTTTTGGCTGTATAATCAATAGCTTGATATGAATGGATGTACTGTCAAATGTTGTCATAGATATCGTACATTTAAAAGAGATCATAGACAATTTAATAGACTAGTCTTTATCAACTGTAATACTTAATTATTGAATACATAGAAAAAATAGAAACATAGTGTCTACATTGAAAAGACATTGGTAATAGATATTGAGTTACATAAACATTAGTACATATGTTATTTAAATCTTGATGTTGAACTGCTTTGGTTGCCTTAATTATTTTATTTTTTCGTTTTGCATTTGATGTAGATAGCTGAGTGATTGAAATGATTTATCCAGAGCTTTGTTTGATTTCAGCATCGTGCTAAGATCTATCTTTGGACATGACTAATGTTCTCGTCTTTGAATTGTTCTTGTTCCGCCCATTCAACCATTTGATTGAAAGTGTAATCATTTTGTGTTACCTCCCTTTTATTGTCTTCACTATCACTTGTGTAGTTGGTTATGACATGGTTCATCATTTCTGCCAAGCTAGCATTTTTGGAAAATATTATTTGGCAATAAAAAAATCAAAACCTAGGTGGTACAATGTAAATTGCAGTTTGTAATGCGCTGAAAGATATATCAAACATGACATGCATATCTAGTTGTTCTAGTTTGTTGGTTATTAAATATCCATTAGGTGGTATTTTTAATAAAGAGCATGGTGTTAGTACCAAAATATTAGACAAATAGTGTTGCAGCTCTTCTAGTTTCATTCTTTGGAATGTTAATGTTCGTTGTTTCACCATTGATGTCGTTGTGTCTTTTTGTGTTATCGAGGACCAACTGACCATTAATTGTGAACAACAAAATTGAAAATTGTTTTGGTATTATGGTGTGGTAGGTATATGTTTTTTAATTAAATCCTGGATCACAGAAGTTCTTTTTTAATAGTAATCGAACTTTTTATTTTTTCTTTTTGCATTTGATGTAGATAAGTGAGTGATTCTTCTAGTTTTGTTTTAGTGGCTTCTGAAATGATACCTGCAAATGCTTCCTCTAATGACCCATCGTTTGGAATCAGCACCGTGCTTAGATCTATTTGATGATGAGAAACGAAAAGCTGGATCTTACCAGCAACTTTTGCAATGTCGTACATAACATTTGTATCATAATCATTCTTAATTTGTTTCAAACCTGACAATGTGTTGTTGGTGGCAACGTGTAATACACAGTGTGAACCGTCTTAAGTTTTTCTTGTAAGATGGCTAATCATTTTCTGAAAAAATTGTTGGTTAAAGGTTTATATTGAGTATTGAACCATTTTGATAGGTTAGCGGGTTAGTTTAAAATAGATGTTGTGATGTACGCGAACTCGAAAGTTAGCATTGTTTAGGGACGTCGACATTTTTGAAGAAAAAACTTTGAATAAAATTTTTTTTGTCAATCTTTTTTGTTGTATACATGTATATATTATACTATTTTTTTTAGTGCAAAGTTTGATACAGTCATGTTGTTGTCAGACAAATGATATGTTCTTTTCGTTGTCTGATAAGTATTTTATGAGTTGTCACTTCAATGCTTATTGTTACAAGCCTACTTTAAGAAATTTGATGAAAAAAGTAAATTAGAATACAACAACACAATCAAAATTGTTACAAACCAAATGAGTTAAACCAACTATTTGAAGCATGATTGTCTAGATCATCTAGATGCTGAGATGCTTGGTTTTGAGATTCGTATTGATCATACATTTGTGCTGACTGTGTTTGATTTCCATCATATTGTTGAGATGTGTTATTGTCATATTGATCGTATGGCTGCGATGGGTATGTGTTTTGACCATGTGGGTGTGATGAGTATTGGAAAGTGTTGTCATATTGTTGGTGTGGGTGGTGGAATGATGGTTGTTCATATCTTGGAATTTGTTGTTCATGTTGTGTTTGTATGTTTATAGGTGGGTCAAAGATAAATGGTTTTTTGCAATTATCACGTCTGTGTCCTGCTTGTTTGCATCTCGTACAATGTATAAGTCTAGGCTCCTCACCTTGTGATTTTATTCGCTTTGTATTTTTTGGACGACCCGGTTGTGGGTTGTCCATCCTAGGAGGTATTGAATAGTCAAATCCATAACAGGATTGTCAGATAATGTCATAAATCGCTACAAAAAATAAGTGATGAAAGAAATGTCATTGTCTTGTCAAATCAATGTTTTAGTACAATTATTGAATAGTGTCTTCACTATTACTTGTGTAGTTTAGGTGGTCAATGTAAATTTGAAATTTGTAATGCGCTGAAGATATATCAAACATGACATGCATATCATAGTTGTTTCTAAGTTTTACAGTTATTAAAAATCCATTGTGCGGTATTTTATAATAAAGAGCATGGATGTTAGTACCCAAAATATTAGACAAATATTGTTTCAGCTCTTCTAGTTTCATTCTTGGAATGTTGATAATTTATGATGATCATACATTATATATAAGTTATCGATATATTCAGATTACAACATTCTCTAAACTATCTAACATAGCAATGGACATCTCTTCAAAAAAATTTAAATGTATTTTACATTTTAATACATTTGAGGAAGGGGTGATTTTTTACGATGATATGACGTACTCAATGCTACTTGAATTCGTTGTGAATAGATTTAATTTAGATCCAAATGTCCGGTACAATTTATCGTTTAATCTCCCTGCAAATGAAAGAGATATTAGATATTAAAAACGGCGATGATGTCGAATTCTTTACGTGATTGTGCTATAATTCTGTAACTTATGAAATACCACATTTGTACATTGTCCACCAAAAGTTGAAGGCAAGGATATACCCGGGCCAGTGGTTTCTTCAAAGGTCGTTTGGCGTCAAAAGAGCAAGATGTTTTACCAGGCAGAGGGTCATCATAAATATTGCCAACCCCAGGAGTATGTCAGGAAGTAATGAAGATGTGTCTGAAGATGATATTTTATGCAAGGGCCAATGGCTACAACGCGTATTGTCTATTCTACATCGAGTGATTTTAATTAATGGGCTCAGTGTAATCTTGGTTGTCTTGCCGATATGAAAAAAATTGCATCAAGGTAAACTTGATTTAGGGTTGGGGTAGTCGGAGTTGTATACAAATTAATTGGGAGACTTGACATTTACACTAAAAAGATCCAACAGGTACTGATGGATGTAGATTCTTACACCAAAGTCTTCCAAGATGAAAAAAATGGGTACACAAAGTCTATCAAAGTCGGATCTGTTTTGATACTTCGTCATGTTTCTGTCTGGACACCAACACCATCACAACATTATCTTAACATTACAAGCAGAAATATTGTTAAGGTATTCGACAAGGATACTGAATTTTAACCCTTTTTAAATGTTTGTTTTTACATATTTTCTTGTAGGTTTTTAAATCAAGTTGTATTACAACAATGTTGATCGCTTGTAACGTTTTATTAATTCAATGTCTACTTATTGTTGGTATATCAAAGTAATATAAAATATTATTCCATGCAAAGTGTAAGTCTTTCACATACAAAATGTTATAATTAAAATATTCATACCACAATACCGGTATTTCACACCTACTTCTTATTAGAATAGTTTACCCTTTCATATCTAATGTTCTTCCCATATAAACTTTCAGCTCGCACGAGGTGCTCTACTGGCACATGATTAGCACATGAACTTGCGATTAACATACAAGTTATAACTCAATAGTCTTTGGAGTTGTTTGTTAAGGGACGAATAATCCCACAACATGGGTGTATGATAATATAAGTTATGGTATTGTCGCTGTTCTGATCAGATTCCATCGAAATAACAACGCGTTTGCAAAATGCCATTAATATACCGGGCGGTCCAAGCTTTAATTTGAGCTTTCAGAGAAATATTGAACTTGACTTTACATTGAGTCAAATACAAAAAAAAAATACAGATTGAACTTAGGTTACTGCACCGTTTTCACAGTGATTTTCTCCATCACTCATTTATTGGACATTACACCTACAAGATTAAACAAACAACAAAAATGGTAATGTAAAGAATTATCAAATAATATTCATCCATAAAAGATGTTAAAAGTTTTAACATAAATAAGTACAAATATAAGTACCTAATTAATATTTTTCCATGATGGGTAAGGACGGGTTGAACCATCCAACATTCCAATAATATGTGGATCTGTCTCTATCAAGAACCGGCTTTATTTTCCTGATGTGCACATGCTGTCCTTATTTAGGATACAGTCCAGTCGGCATCTTGTAGCCTACTTCTAATGAGTATCTCAATCCACGAATTCATTTGCTGCTTAAAAAATTAATAAATGTTTTTAAGCAAAAAAATAAATAATCATTAATTAAAGTTTTATTATTAAACTTACATCCCCGTACAACCATCCTTCATTGTAGGGATTGTCTACGTTGTGACTTCTATGCATACACAAATGAGGTACTAGTTGTCGCCAAAAGAATTCTGGAACTAAATAACCCATCATGTAACAATCTAAATAAACTTGATAGGGGTTTAAAATAAAATCCGTGAAGTCATTATATTCTTGTCGGGTAACCTAAAAAAGCATGTTAAAAGACTATCTCAATACACATAATTGTTATACTTTATTTATTAAATTAAAAGCTGACTAACATTTTACCTTTACCTTAGGGGTCACATTTTTCATACGTAAAGTATACACCAGTATCATGTTCACCCGTTATCAAAACGTCATCCCCTCCTACATTGTCATGCGGAAAAGCATTCCCAAGATTCAAGGGTGATAAATTGTCATTCTTGGGGTTTTTCTTAATTCTACCAACCCGTTTCTTAGGTAATTCCGTAGTAGCAGGCAATGGCGTATATGGACTCTGCATCTTCTATCATACTGCTCGGACGACTGTACCCTTTCTTTGTCGCCTCCAATTATTTCTAAAAAAAAGTAATAAACTGTTATTACTTCATGGTGTTATTAAAATGGTTACTATTAAAAAGGTAAAATCGTAAATAATTTAAGAATTACCGGGTCGCATAAGCCAACATCAACAAAATGCGACGGGATAGGGGGTTGCCAATTTGGAGTTGGCGTATACGCTGGCATCTGGCTTTGCCAATTAGAACTGCCGGGCTGCAATGGCGTTGGAGTTGGCGTATACGCTGGCATCTGGCTTTGCCAATTAAAACTACCGGGCTGCGATGGCATTGATGTTTGCCAGTTTGTTGGCTTACCCATATTAAAGATACAGTTGTTTGTCGGCGTCTGGAAACAAGACGGACCACCCTGTGGAAACCAAGAAATATAAAAGTATAATACTTGCTTACTTGCCAGCAAGGATAAAATATATGACTATTAAATCCACATAAATTATACCTGTATGCTTTGGAATCCAGAAAAATCGCTATTTGCTGTCGTTCCAACATTCATGTCCTCCATATACTTTTTCATTTTTTCAAATATACTTTGGCCCTGTTTTATCATTTCATCCAACCCACTTCTTTGTTCCTGAAAATCTTGATAGATTCAGATGGTACTTCATAATGATTTTGACGGTTTATATGAGGAGGTCTTCGTTCTGGTTCAGAAACACAACCGTCAAAGTAGGCCCTGCTAGAAACCCACCAACCTAATCTAGCCTCAGCCTCATCCGGTATCAATCTTTCCGCAGGTACACGTCCCTTTAAAAAAAAATTAAGTATAAAATAAATAATGTAACCAAATTAATAAACCATAACATTACATAAAACTCACATGAAGAAAATCACGAAGCATGGCTCGATAAAACATCTTATTGGATGTTCAAGCTACTATTCTTGGATAACGCATGTGACGTGTAAAATATTCATTCGGCCCTAATCGGAACATCTCTAATATCCATGTCTAAAAAAATTGTTTCAATTACTTTATGTTACACATATATAATTTAAATGCTCAATTAAATATTATAAACTAAACAATCACATACCTTGAATGCCCAGGTGAATCCCAAAAGTGAATATGATTTCTTACCATGTTCGTTTGTCGACTCAGTGGCATATAAGGGAAGCCAACATTTAACATTTGCATCCCTTAGATTATAGTATAATGTCGGCCAAACATACGAACCCCATGGATAGTTGTCCCAACCATCTCTATCACTTGCCAACCTTAAAATCCAATTAGGGACCAGACGTCTATCCTCCAAACCTAATAACACTAACTGCACAATTCCTACATAACAGAGGCTAACAGCATCATCGTCGTCTAATTTTTTAAACGAATTGCTATCAATCAATTGTTCAACATCTTTCCCGGTTATAGGTTTACCATCTAAACATGACGGAAACACCCGTCGCCTAAAAGGAATAGGCTTATCCTTGTCGTCATAGTCATCCGAATACTCTACCCCAAACTTTAAGCCAGTAACTAGACAAAATTCTTCTCTTCCAAATTGTATTTGAAAATTATCATACATATGATAATACAAAGGAACATTTTCAGTTTCACCGCCTACTAACAACATTTGACGACCTAACATAAAATGTATTAGAATACAATTCTCAGTCCAATCCTCTAAATTTAAAAACCAACCAAAACAACTGTTCCTAAATAATTCTTCCCGTCGAGTGCCCCTGATTAGTTTTCTAATTTTTTTAATCAAACCCATTCTACTTCGACATGTGATAAGAACACGAGGTACCTAAATTATAAATAAATTGCATATATTACTACACATATAAACATAAAAAAACAAAAAAAAATATTAAACGTAGTAAGCAACTAAAAAAAATTATACCTCGTAGTTGCTCAAATCCATCTTATAAACGCAATAACAAACTAAATTCTTCAGACAACCGTCGGAGCAAAACCAAATCAAAACACCGGAGCAACCAAAAATAAATACGTTCAATCAACTACTGCTATTTGCTTTTCATACGAACTATGAATTTTAGTTTCATTCAACTATCATTTATATGATCAGAATTGTGAAAAAAATACAAATTCATACTGCTAGATATGACATTTCGTTGCATAGAATTGTAAAATCAAGGCACGACTATCAAAATGATAATCACTCTTCCTTTTGCGCGATGACTGACAAAATCAGAAAAAAAATCATCATTCGTTTTGCGCGATGACTGACATAGACAAATTAGGGCTCGTTTTTTTTCTTCGTTAAGAACTATGTACGTGTATAAGCCCGACACGTGTTCTTCGAGTTCCCCACCATCAAAAATGCGCGATCAACATGGTTGAATTCGTAATATCATAAAAGGACGGTTACTGCAAGAAAATTGATTTTGTATTTGGTTTTTGCAAAAATTACCAAAATGGCCCGTTGGAAAACGTGATAGCATGCAGTGAACCTGCAACTTTTTTTTCTTCAAAATTAAACTTGTAAATCGCGCCCCAATGGTAGCGATTTACATATTGTACACGTGTCGGCACTCGATTGGCAGTAAAAAAAAAGTAAATCGCGCCATATGGGTAGCGATTTAAAAAAAATAATAATTTTGCTACGATTTTAATATTTTCTAGGGTTTACATATTGTACACGTGTCGGCACTCGATTGGCTGTAAAAAAAAAGTAAATCACGCCATATGGGTAGCGATTTTCTTTTCTTTTTAAAAAAAAAATAGTTTTGCTAGGGTTTTAATGTTTTCTAGGGTTTTTTTGACGAA
>BQNB010106133.1:0-23454 GCA_026074375.1 Tanacetum coccineum | reverse complement strand
TCAAATCACTTAACTAATCTATGTGGTAACATGTAACTAATTCGCTCAATTGCTCAGTCATGACGAGTATTCTATCATAATCTTGGCAAGGATACACATCTCCATCGCTAAAGCTAAGAAGTAACAAGTTTATAAAGGTAAACATAGGTTTGTATGATAAGGCTTAGGGTTGATCATTCTACAATCTTTCACAAAAGTACCATACCAACAAGGCAGCTGAAGCACACATACATTGCCATAACGACAGAATAGACATGTGTGTTTGATCACATCCTCATTCGAGTTTAACCAACGGTTAGGATGAAGAATGATATAGGGTAGGGATCTTCTAACTTTCACCAATAGTAATAAACCAACAAGGCAGCTAAGACATGCATACATGGCCGTAACGACGGAATAGACATGCATGCTCGATCACATCCTCATTCGCGTAAAACCCATGGTTAATGATTAGGAAAGGGAATTAAATTGTTGTTAAATAAAAATTATGAAACAAATAGACTAAGTCCAAGATATAAGTTGCTAGACACTTTTTCCCGACCGTTACCATGATAAAGACACAACTATTTACAAACGTCTTGATCATTGATAAAAAACAACAACCTAAGTTGGCGTTCCCGTAACGGTCAACTTCCTAATCATCCCATACTTTACAAACTTTTACAAGACAAGTGGCGATATCTACCACTTTATACAATACTCTACATCGTTGATTTTTAAGACGTATCAACGAATAATCGATCCTTCATATAATTCCTTCGGTCTAAGCTCTTGCGATTATCTCCAAACTTTCCTTCTCTTTTTTTTGCTAACACTATACTACGAAACTCGGTGTAATTTCACCATCTTCACGATCATAATAACTCCGGATAATTCCTTCGGTAATTCTTCGTTCTTCGGATGTACCAATAATTGCGTTGGTAGTAAAAATACATGAGTTTTGACTACTTTATACATTCCCATTTGCAATGTGCAAATTTCTTCCCAACCGTACCAAAGATAGAAAATTGACACAAGACTCGAGAAATACATACTTTACACTTTAAGCAACTAGCAACTGATAAATAGACATAATCTAACAGGGTAGGCTAAGGTGTAAAGGTGTAACGAAATAGATAGTTGGTGTAATTCCTAAAGGATTGGCTCTACGGGTTGTTCTAGGGGTATCTTACTCTTAAGATGAGAGTAAACAAAGGGTTTATACGGGGGTTAACTAACCAGTGTAGTTAGTTAATAAAACAACATGTATAGGCTTTTTGGGTGTAATCCTAAAAATTTACCAATTTAAACAAGTTACTCCATCTAAATCCATAGTACTCATTATTGTGGTCTCGAATAGATATACCAAGCCAAGTTCTAAAGTCTACAACATCACCGGCACACTCATATTTTTGTGAAATTTGGGTAAACATTTAGAAACGGATAAGGTTAAATCCTCATAATATCTAACAAGGGTTATTGTGTGCGGGTTATGTATCAAGTAATTTCACAAAAGTATGCTTGATTTTTTTTAAATTTAAGCATAATTTAAGCATTTTAGTGTGAAAAATAGGACAAGTATCATTCTAATTCCCATCCCCCCACTTGAATTATACAACGTCCTCGTTGTATAGATAAAACATTAAATACAGGAATTAAAAAGAATTAGAATGAGAAACTCCCCTGATATTTTGCTCGGTAGATTCTCCATGTTGCGTTTATGTGCAAGAATGTGTGTTGTAAATGCGTCTATGTTAGCCTCAAAATATTGAGTCGAACAATGGAAGTTCGTTCATAATTATATTAGGTCTCGGTCACTAAAATAATATACGTTGTAAATAGCTACAGCGGGTTAACGGGCTTAAAATGTAATCTAACCGTTCACGATATAGGCGAAAGCCCAAGTAATCCCGAGCCCGGCCCGTAGAAATACCAAGGCATGAAAGCCTCTTGGTATTAAGTATAAATACCCCTCTCCAAGTATGGAGAGGGGGTTGGTTCTTGTTAATTCTCATTTGTAATTTTGCAAGTAATCTTCCAATCTTTTTCTTCTCTCTACCTTTCTCTCTCTAACTTCTCTCTACAATTCTTCCATATCTTCTCATCTTATTTTCTAGTTTCGGATATGAAGTGAAAGTGATTTTTGGTTTCGACATTTGGTATCAGTCGCCACGGGTGGGTTTAGTTTTGTTATTTTTTCGTTGTTAATTCGTGTTTGTCATTTTTTTTTTGTTTCGTGGTTTCATTTCTCTTTAAGCAAAGTGGTTCGATTTGGTTACTTTGATTTGTTACCATTTTCATTGATGTCATTACTGTTTCTTTCTATTTGTTTACTTTGATTTGGTTACTTTGATTTGTTTTTGTTACCATTTTCGTACGTTTTTTTTTCTACGTTTATTTTTTTTCACACGTTTATTTTTTCTTTACTAGTTAATAGTTTATTTTTTTTCTACTGTTTCACGTTTGTTTTGTAGTTCCACGTTTCACGTTTTCTTTTTCTACTGTTTCTTTCTATTTGTTTCATTCTGTATCACGTCTCTTTAACAACAAGGACAAGCAACTGTTTAGAAAGATCGAACGAGTGACAATAGAGTGCATCGAACGAGTGTTCTTTGCTTCGATCGAACGAGTGTTTTTGTGTTTCGATCGAACGAGTGTTTTTAAGATTTGGATCGAACGAGTGTTCATTGTTTCGATCGAACGAGCTTCATCTTTGTTTGATCGAACGAGTGCATCTTCCATTACCATCGAACAAGCTCATTCGAACAAGAGACCATCGAACAAGAGACCATCGAACTAGTGACCATCGAACTAAAGGGACCGAACGAGTAGAAACCTTAAAGGATCGAACGAGCGGTCTTTGCAAGGATCGAACGAACGGTTTTTGTTTGGATCGAACGAGACCATCGAACGAGTAGAAAAACGATCGAACGAATAGAAAAACAAAAAGGATCGAATGAGTTCCCCTTTTTACAACCGAACGAGCTCCAACATACTTGGACCGATCGAGCTACCTTCTTAAGGAATCGAACGAGTACTCGTTTAAGTGTTTTCGGTTTTCGGTTTCGAGTGACGTTAAACTACGGGACGTTTAACTTATACCGTTGCGATCGTGTCATCGTTTCGATCAACGTGGTATATTCGGTTTTCACCGACGCTTACCGTATCACTCCGCGAGATCAATAACACAAAACGTAATACATCTTTTACGTTGAAATGACGAAGATGATATAAAAGGAGGGAAAACGTTTTTTATTTTTTATAATTCCAACTTTCCACTTTTGGCCCTTCATCTTCTAAACAATTTTCATTTTTAACACTTAGATTTAAATTAGTTTTCTATTAACCCTTTGTTTTTTTTAAGCAAGAATAAATAGAACCTTTTAATTTCATATTTTTTTTCATTTTTTTTCTCACTTTTCAACTTTTAATTTTTGTTATTTTTTTTAGTTTTACATTTTAGTTTTTCAAAATTTTCAATTTTAGCCCTTTCGTTGTAAGAAACTTCACCGCTCATCGTTTTAAGCTCAACAATCGTTAACAAAAGCTTACGTTTTTCAACGACAACAACGATTTCACCAACAACAATTCTATTTTCACGGTTTTTCTTGATTTAGTAAAATCCCGCGAAATACTCTTGTATTTTCTCGGTTTAGTCAAGACTTGTAAAATCCCGTAAAATAGTTTTTCACAACAACAACAATCACTTTACCTGCTTAAGATCCTACAAATCATTTTCACTTCACAATTCACGGTAAAATGGAAACGAAAGATACTTTATCTTCGTGTTCTAATTCGGAAGAACAACAAATGCAACAAATTCAAGACAAAGCAAAAGAAAGTTGCATGGTATCTTTTCGACAACTTCATTCACACCTCAAGCATCTTTCACATGACAACTTAAAAGGAACTCGAATCGAGTCTGGATTCAAACGTGCATTTGCAACACTCTTTGGTCAAGATGTTGAAACTTTTATAGGCACAATGTTTCCTAAAACAATGAGATCAATTAGTAAAAGCAACTTGACAAAGAAGAATTATCAAAGAATTGGATCCACAGCTTCTTTTAAAGTTCTCGAGACACAGTTACAGATGTTCATCAAGTCACGGATTTATTGGGATTATGAATATGTTGACATACATGCAAACAAATTTCCTACAATACATCGACTCGAAATTCAGAATTCCTGACACACTGAATCCAGAACATGAATCTGTTAAGAAGTCGCATGATGCAAAGAGCACAACAAAACGAGAGTATGGACACTGGGTGAATGAAAGAAGATGTCAGACAACAGAGATAAGTTTGATACGGAAAAGCATAGTGGAATGCTATTTGGTGTTAAACA
Source organism: Tanacetum coccineum (assembly GCA_026074375.1). Lineage (NCBI taxonomy): Eukaryota > Viridiplantae > Streptophyta > Magnoliopsida > Asterales > Asteraceae > Tanacetum > Tanacetum coccineum. The sequence goes on along the minus strand of BQNB010106133.1, from coordinate 19,126 downwards.
CAGAAAGCATTGGGACAGAATTCAAAGAGCATGATACAAGCACAGATCAGGAATGATGCACATGCTTGATGTAGCAGATATCATACCCATATATGATGAAGATCGCAATGGTGAGGAACAAACAACTGCTGAAATCAATATCTTGGCTACTGGACAACAACATACGAGCAACCTGAATTCAATAATGAAGGAAAGTTACCAGGAATGCTGAACAATGTCATTGACACATGTCCATGCCTGCTAATTAACTGAATAACCATACAACTAACTCTCAAATCAATATCGTAATCTGAAAAAATCGTCTAAAAAGAACGTTGCCCAATATCAAAAGATTTTTTAAGAATAGGAAGCACATTGTTAATCTTGAACTTAAAATAATCAAAACAACTTTAAAAGAAAGGCAACATGGTCAATTTTGAAAGAAACAAGTAAAAATTTGAAGCCAAGGTTAAACATACATAGAATGTATTGAAACAAAAACACGAATTGGAACATAATAGTGGTAAGTTACTTGAGGAAAATGACACTTTGAAAAGGCATTACAAAGACAGTTTGATTCTGATCAAGACAATACGAGCAAAGAGAACATAGAACCACACAACATCTTTGATTGCAAAATAATGATAAATACAAAGCTCAACTTCAGGAAAAAGGGTTTGCAATTGCAGCATACAAAATGAATAAGGAAAATAACAGAAATAGTGGTCATCTAAGTTTGCAAAATTGTCATCTTAGGGAAACAAGCATTGAGCCAACCCCCCACCGTTTAAAAAAAAACCAAACAGTTTTGTTAGACAACCGACGTCGTTTAAGTCTGAACGACCTAGTTCTTTCAAAGCAACGGTTTCTCCCAAGAGATGTCAATAACGAATTGTTCCAAAACCAGTCGCCTCCCCCCACTACACAATTATTGCCTAAGGACAGAGAATCTTCTTTGCAAACCTAACACATGATTGCACCTGGCTCATCCTAGAAATAGCCAAATGACATGGTTCATAATCACTACCTAGAGGAAGCTAAGAAAAAGACACAAGAAAGCAATAGGAATTCAGAACACTAGTGTGATGCCTTCTGCTAGATCACAAAGCACAGCAAATAGTTGCAAACCAAACCCTAGGATCAATAAACAAAAGTCTAGGAATTGGCCTCACAAGAAGTAGTTGCGTACGACAAGCCTGTGCCACAAGCAGACCACTCTAGAAATTTTGAAGTTTATTCTGACTCAAAACATTTTGTTGCTCACCATGTCCAGAAATGTGTCTTTAATGACAATCAAGATTCTTGTGTAACAAATTCCTGAATGAAAGTCAACTCCACGTGGCTAAGTTCCATCCCATAAGACAAACCACGAGATACAAAACCCGTAAGCAAACAGTTTTGCAAAGAAACCAGAACGACAGATCCCAAAAAGACACAGGTCTTCAATCAAAAAGTACTTCCCGTTTCATGAGAAATAATGACTCCTAGATCTAGTCTTAAGTTTATAACCGATCGGGTAAAATTTTTAAGACAGTTGGTCCTTAGGTGGTCCAACTGGAAATGATATTCACTTCCATCACAACCAAGGTTTGACATGAACCCCAAATGGATCAAATGCAGATTTCACTAACCAATATGAAAGCGCCAAACTCATGATTCAGGCAGGTACTTCTAACTTTAGGCAGGTAACATCTTTCAATCCTAAAAAGGAAGGACACCGAGTTTGGTATGTTGAAAAACTGATATCTGAGAAAACCAGGGCTTCAAGGAGTTTTTTTTTTTTTCATCTGATGAATAATTAGATGACGTCTGTTCACACAGTTCAGTCCTCGCTCCCTCCACGACAAATGACTTCTGATCATAAAATTTCAGAACTCTAATATTCACGACCACAGCAAAGACTGTCAGACGAATTGGTATGAGATGTTTGACTCCAGCAGAACTGGAGGTTCTGACAAAAGAATCTGCTTGATACCTCATCAAACATCAACATGTACATATTTTTGAAAAAAGAAAAATACAACAATATAAAATTTCAAAAAGAAAAATACAAAAATATAAAATTTCAAAAAGAAAATACAAAATCAAAAAATCAGAAAATGTTTCAAAAAATATTCTTCTCGACATGTCTCTTGGAATCGATAACATTTACGTACCTAGAAATGTTGATTAATATCGACACGGGCGTGTAAATGAAGTTCGAACAGGAGTTTCAAATGCTTTCAAAACATGTCATTTCTAATTTTTCTTAATGGCTTATGTGCAAATATCAGTACGTAACCCGGACTTCAAATAAAGGAAAGTTTATCTATAAAGATAACTTATCCTAACAACAAGAAATTCAACTTTTCTCAGTCTTGAGTTGTTCTTACCAGACATTCAATGTTTTAAGCTCAAGAAAAAGGAAAGTGTACGCATAAGTGCGCTTACCCTTAGAGTTGGAAGAGAAGTATTCTAACATGATGTTTTTCAAAATGGTGAACATAATTTTTTCAAGAATTTCTTACTGACGATTAATAATCTTTCAAAATTATGTGTTCAACCCTCCATCTTTCAAAGGGGAGTTTTTCGAAAAACAACATTTAATGAGTTTGGATACATCATCTCACGACCATTCTTATGTATTCAAACCATTCCTAAAAAGTCTCTTATTAACAACAAGATAATAATGACAATTCAATAGAATGATAGTTATAAGATGACTAGGTGTTCAACCTCAATTATATATCGATTTTACAACTTGGTATCATTATTTTTTGTGTCAAACATATGTAAAATTGAGTGGGAGCAAGATAATGTTCCATATAATTCATGCTAAGTAAACGTTTTTCCCATGGCTTTACAAGGCAAATTTTAATGACACAGTATTTCAAAAACTAAGTGACTTAGAATTTAAAATTAGGGGAGAAATGTATTTAAAATGTGATCTTGAAAATAATAAGTGATCTTATCGACTCAATGTGCTTAATACTCTTTGAAAAAGGTTTTATGGTTACGATCTCATACCCTACAACATCTTATTTCACGACGATTCTGAAGACATAAGGTGGTAAGGTTAGGTATTTGTCCTATGATCCAACCAGAACCGGAGGGATCTACCCAAGGACACTCCATAGTTAGAAATAGCAGTCCTTAGGTATGATTGGAGATGAATGTGTATAAGGGAAGAATGCCGACTAAGATTGAGCTAACACTGGAACAATCACAACAAGGTGTTAGTAATGACGTCTTGGTAAGCATTGAAGGGGTTGAAGAATTAAAAAGAAATGTATGGATAAAGGGTCTAAAGAAAGAAGCCCTCCACACAACTTAGGCAAAAACTGGGTCAATACATATGCTGTCAGAATCACAATGTTGATTGCTGACATTGAAGACGACATCATGGACCCAGTGATGCAATGCACAACCCTTCCCAGCCATTCGGGTTTCTCTCAAAAGAAACTTGTCTCATTTGTCACGGAGATACACACGACTTCTATTGACTTTCTCACTCCGAGTTAGTTGATATTGAATAGGTGGCAGTCTGCTCCAGCCTCCGATTACTAAAACCAAAACGCACTAATCGAGTCTAGAGCCAAGAGATCCATAAATAAATCTCATTATGATACATTCCATTACTAACACTTGTTGAACATCAACTAGTTCACAAGCTGTTAACAAGAGTCCTATGCATTATCCTTGTGATTGTGCCAGAACATCCGAGTGATACTTATGTACTCACAATGAAGATGGAAATCCTGCTTGAGCCAGCATCAAACAAGCTCTTGGTAGGTGACTTGCGAGATTCTTTATGAATCAAACTTGTGTCATCTAGAAAGAAATGATGGTGCGATTCAATGTGAATCAAACTTGTTCCATGAAATGAATTGACGACTTAATCAGAAAGATAGTAACTATCAGATTCACTCTTACCATGTTGTCTGCTTTGAGACATTCCGGTAATGAGAACTAGCAAGCATGGCAAATCTAATACATATGTGTTAGAAGATCCTACGCTTTGAGCTGGAAACCCTGTCAAGGAGATTCTTTGAATCTACCTGATCACAGGTACAGTATTTATACTGTAAAACGGTCCTACAAAACCGGAGGTTAATCTAACCAAATCCGGACGAATGACAAAGCCATATTCGTCCACCCGCTTTATTGCTAACTGTTTTATTTCAGGATACATAAAGATGGAGATGGTGATGCCTCATTCCAGCTGAAGTCGGATTCATTACCACATGCTCATGCTCAAACTACAAAGACATTCTATAAGCATCAAGATTCAAGAATCATGAAAGCTCAAGAATTAAAAGACAAAGACTTCCGCACAAACTCTGATATACAAGATCTTCCTTCAAAGATATCAAGTCTATCAAGGGAGATTGTTAGCAAGCTTTCAAGATGATGCAAAGTATGAGCATGTTGGTCAAGACACAAGATCGCAAGGTGGCAAAGACGATCAAGACGGAAGGATAAAGATTTAAAGATCTCGGACGGAAAATACAAAGTCTAAAGACAATGACAAAGGCTCAAGATCAAAGATCACAAAGCATGAAGGAACAAGCCTACAACGTAGACAGAGACAAAGATCACAAGAGCTCAACGACAAAAGCAATCTCATTGATCTCATGAAGGAGTGTCACAATGAACTCACTTCGGGGGAGATTGTTAGCCTTAAAATATTGAGTCAAACAAGGAAGTTCGTTCATTATATTAGGTCTCGGTCACTTAATTAATTATACATTGTAAAAGGCTAGACGGGTAAACGGGCTCTTATTTGTAATCTAATCTGTCACGTGTATCAGGCGAAAGCCCAAGTAAACCCGAGCCCGACCTATAGAATTACTAAATGCAGGCAAGCCTTTTAGTCTTAACTAGAAATACCCCTCTCCAAGGATGGAGAGGGTGTTGGTTCTCATTGTATGTTTTCACACTTTGCTAGAATTCAACCATTCCATTTTTCCTCTCTTGACTTTCTCTCACTACTTTCTCTCTCTACAAATCTTCTCACCTCCTAGTTTATTTTCTTATTAATCTTAATGAAGTGAAGTGATTATTGGGTAACCGACAAATCTAACTTCAAATGGCTCCTCTTCGCCACGAAATCCTTCGGCACCAATATTTTTCTCCTTGCACGCTTCAACTTGTACATTTTAAATTTGTTCAGGTAAATTTTTATGTACCGTCACCACTAAAGCATGCACTCGAATCGGTTCCTTATCCTTCCTGCTCAACACATCAGTGACAACATTCGCCTTCCCTGGGTGATAACAAATAACACAATCGTAATCACTTAGAAGTTTAATCCATCTACGCTGCCTCATATTTAGCTCTTTCTGATCCAAAATATATTGTAAGATTTTGTGATCGGTGTATACCATACACTTAGTGTTGTACAAATAATGTCTCCATAGTCGAAAAGCAAAAACCACCGCTCCTAATTCTAAGTCATGGGTCGTATAATTTTCTTCATTCTTTCTAAGTTGCCTAGAGGCGTATGTAATCACCTTTTCTCATTGCATCAAAACAGCTCCAAATCCTTTAAGGGACGCATCGCAATATACAACAAAGTCTTCGCTTCCTTCGGGTAGTGATAATATTGGCGCACTACACAATTTCAGCTTCAATGTGTGAAATGCCTCCTCTTCGTCGTCGCCCCACACATAAGGTTTATTTTTCTGAGTGAGTTTAGTTAATGGTTTGGATATTAGAGAAAACTCCTTAATAAACCTTTGATAATAACCTGCCAAACCCAAAAATTGTCGCACCTCTGTTGGTATAGTTAGTGCAGCCCAATTTTTAATGGCTTCTATCTTTGCAGGATCAACATGAACTCTACTACTATCAATCACATGGCTAAGGAATTGCACGGAATCAAGCCAAAAATCACATTTCGAAAACTTAGCGTACAACGTTTCGCTCCTTAGCAAATTCAAGATAGTCTTCAAATGTTCACCATGTTCTTCTTTATTTTTGGAATAAATTAGAATGTCATCAATGAATACAATCACGAACTTATCAAGATACGGCTTGCACACGCAATTCATTAAATCTATGAATACTGCAGGTGCATTAGTCAGTCCAAAAGGCATTACCTGAAACTCATAATGTCCATAACGAGTTCTAAACGCTGTAATTAGAATGTCTTCCTCGCGGATACGAAGTTGATGATAACCAGACCGTAAATCAATCTTTGAATAAAGACTATAACCTTACAGCTGATCATATAAGTCATCAATCCTCAGTAATGGATATCGATTCTTAATTGTCAACTTGTTCAGTTCTCAGTAATCAATGCACATTCAGAATGATCCATCCTTCTTCTTCACAAACAATACCGGAGCTTCACACGGCGATGAGCTCGGTCGAATAAAACCTTTCTCCGATAACTCTTGCAGTTTCTTAGACAACTCCTTCATTTTAGATGGTGCTAAATGATATGGCGCACGCGCCACAGGTGCAGCACCGGGAATAAGATCAATACGGAATTCAACTTGCCTGGGTGGCGAAAGTCCAGGTAATTTATCAGGAAATACCTCAAGAAAATCTTGGATAACAGGAACATCTTCTAATCGCTTCTCCTTCGATTCTTGTTCAGTTACTTGAGCTAAGAATAGCTCACAACCCTTCTCGGTATATTTTCAAGCTTTAATGCAAGAAACGATCTTCAATCAAGAATTATTTCTATCGCATTCGATAACCAACGTCTTACCCTCCAAGGGAATTCTAACCTTTTTCTATCCACACAAAATAGCGGCATCATATCGTGATAACCAATCCATCCTAATAATGACATCAAAACTTCCTAGTTCTATTACCATTATATCGATTGGAAAAGAATGGTTTAAAAGATTTAGTGTACATCCTATTAATACATTATTGGTACTTACTACTTTTCAACAAGCAGTATTAACTACTTCAGCCCAAAACACAGTAGGTAGAAGTGAGTCTGCTAGCATAGTCCTAGTAGCCTTAATCAGAATCATGTTCTTTCTCTTAGCAACTCTATTTTGTTGTGGAGTTGTCGCAACACTAAATTCCCTTTTTATCCTTTTTAATACACAGAATTCATTCATTTCCCTGTTTTTAAATTATGTCCCATTATCACACCTGATTAATTAATCCTTGCGGGTTTTATTTGGTTTTTCTATTTTCTGTTATAAATCTTTTAGAATTCCACTAGTCTATCCTTAGAGGCTAGAGAAAACCAGTAAACTTGCTAAAGTTATCAGTACTACAAGGTAATATGTCTTATGGTTGATACTCCTAACAGATGTTGGACCAAATAAGTCCATATGCAACATCTGTAAGGGTTGGCTGATAGAGCTCATAAGTTTAGCCTTACAGGAAGCCTTGTGTTGCTTTCCCTTCTGACAAGCAACACAAGTATGGTCATTGTCAAAAATCTTTGAAGGAAGACCTCTTACAAGGTTTCCCTTCACAAGTTTATTCATTGTTTAAAATTCACATGACCCAACCTCCTATGCCATAATTTAGACTCATCAATTGTGGCTTTTGCAAACAAACAAGTTAAATCTCCAGAAGGAACAACATTCTTTAAATCAAAGCTGTACATATTGCTTTGCCTGGGAACTCTAAGCAGTACTTGGCTTTCATCAAGTAGCTTAAAATCAGGAGACAAAACAAGACATTCAGTTTCAGTGAAAAGAACACTGTTTTTCTTGTCACACATTTGTGAGACAGAGAAAAGATTAAACTTTAGTTCTTTGACAAAAAACACATCTTCAAAGTCTAACTTATCTGTTCTTATCTTTCCTTTTCCTGTTATCTTACCACCTCTAGTACTTCCACCAAAGGCAACAAAACCTCCATCAATGTCTTGATAGTCAGTAAGGAAGTCTTTGTTCCCTGTCATATGCCTGGAACATCCACTGTCAAATATTCCTTTGTACTTCAAAGCTTGTTGTGGATTTCCCTGTACAAAAGTAAGAGAGTCAGTGTCTCTTGGGGACCCAAGCCACTACTGACTTGAGTCTGCCTTGTGGATCTATATAATTTACTGTTTTTGTGGACCCATTGATCACTATTGTCTTTGGGACATGGTTTATATCAGGTTTTTAGGTCTCCTAACACAACTGCTGGGCTTAACAGCAGTGACCCCATTTCCCTCAACAGCACTAACTGTTGTTTGCTTAACAGTATTAACACCATTTGCTCTGACAGTATTAATTTTTTCTTTTGAAATCCTGTTATTAGGTACTATTGATTTATAAAAAGACCTTCTAATAGGTGAATGTGACTTATGAAAAGTATTAGTGCTTTATTTTGAAACATTCACTCTATTTCTATGGGTAGCAGTATTAACTGGTTTGACTGTACTAGTTGAAGCTGCTGCTCTTAGAGAGCTTTGCTTGGCAGCACTAACTGGTACTCTTCTAGACCTAGTTAAGACTGCAGATGGAACAAACTTATTTTGATGATTTATTCTCTGATTATTGTTCCAAACTGGTCTAACTTCCCTATGACCAGTACCCTTTCCCATATTTTTCAAAACAGACTTTTTAGCCATTTTCTTTTCATGAAAATCATTGTTTTTATTAGATGGCTTGTAAATGCCACAAACAAAATAGGCTTTCTTTGTAAAACCAAATCCTAATCCTAGTTTTTGAGTCATTTGTCCATTCCAATCTCTTCTATCTACCTTAGGATTTTAAGTGATTATCCTAGGTTTTTCAGCTTGTTTAGGTTTAACAGATTCATTCCTAGCATTAGTAAAACTCATCCTTTTTAAGGTAGGTTAGTATGTTGACTTGAAAATCATTAGATGAAAATATCCTCATCGTCACTAAACCAATCTTATTATGATAACACCACTAGGCCTAATGATTCAACTCTACGCATTTCTACACTAGTATTGCTGTTTGAGAGGTACTTGCTTCAACTTGTCACACACTTGCACTAAATATATCTTTTTTGCTGTAGGGCCTATAAACAGAATTATCAATCATGCAAAATAGTTAGCTAGTGGAGGCATGTAGTTCCCAGTTAAAGGAGGAGGAACAGCATGATATCCTATATCCTTTGAACTATCTTTTGTTTGATTGTCATCTCATTACTTGAAACGACTATCAAAGATACTTATTAACAATTCATAACACTTGAATATTTTCATTCAATTGATCTCATATCCTAGACCTGTATTATCTTTAGAATTATATGACTATTGATCAGTTTGTTTAAGTTTTTAGAAGATGTTTCAAAATGTTCTAGTTTAGCTTTCAAATCATCTTTTTCTCTTAAAGTTTCATCTAACTGATTTTAAGTCTAGTGATAGCATTACTTTGCTTTTTATTTAAATTCTAAGACTGTCATTCGATTCTTCATAGAAACTCATTTTTCTGATGAACAACTAATTGAGCCTCTACATATTTTCTATGCCTAACTGATAAGCTACAATTTCTAGATTTTTGCCTTATAAGAGTTTGTCTTATAATCAAACTATTTTTTGAAGTTTTTTTTCATATGTTTTTACATAGTTTTTTGAACAAGATAGTACCTATGTGTTAGACCCTAGGGTTTGCAGTGTAGACCCTGAGAGCAAATCAGTTGGTTCATTCTTGAGCTATTATTACTCCAGTCATTCCCAGGTCCATCCTTAGACAATCAAAGGCATTGTCTGAACAACCAATGCATTAGAGGTCTCCACTGGTACAGTCCTTCTGGTGTTGTCTATCCTTATACCCTGCATCTCTATTCATGTTCCCTTGATTTCTTAGTGCTCTACATTCCTTGCAAATGGCCTTCTATGACAGTTAAAGCTTCAACTTAGGTTTTATCAAAACGATAGTTCTTGCCATTGATGATTAAGATTTCTTCCAGTTCTTTCTTATAATCGTTAACTCTAATTAGAAAGCCATGGCACCTGCCATTTAATGGTCTTTCTTCCAAATCATCATGATCATCTACTCTAGATCTTCTTCATCCATTGTGGAAATTGACTGATTAGCATGAAATGAGACATTAGAATCATCAGTATATGATGTTGATGAGGCTTGTCCTTGAGATTATGGTCTAATGTAGTAAAAACACCATTAGATTATTAACTTCTTACTGCTGCTATGTGTCTTCTGTAGAGAGAAAAGGCCACATTCTGAGTGTTTAAAAGATGATCCAGAGGTACCTTGAATCAGCCTTCAAACACTTTTAGGTTATTGTATAGATCATCAATATCCAAATCATCTATACCATCTTTGTTTCTCATAATCAAGGCTACATTGTTCCATGATGAAGGTAGAGCTCTTAAAAATTTCTAATTTGCATCTTCATTAGAAACAGCTGCACCATGAACTTCTAGAAGGCTGATAAGTTTTTGAAACCTATCATATGCTTTATCCAAGCCTTCTGTGTCAGATAAAGAAAAGTTTTTAAATTGTTGCTTCAAAACATTCTTTTGCATCTTCTTAGATTCAACATTGCCACCAAATCTACTCTTGATAGCAGCCTACAGAGACTTTGCATCCTTTATTCCATGGAACCTCAGTTGATACTCATCAGGAATAGCCAAAAGCAAAATGCTTTTAGCTTTTTTTTCTCTCTTTGTAATAGTGCTTGAGCAGTCTTTGGAGGTACTTCAGTTTCAACACCATTTTCATTAGTTGTTACTTGTATAGGACCATCACCATTCAAGATCACTTGCCACAAACTATAATCTGTGTTAGTGAGATACTGCTCCATCCTTATGCTCTAAAGGGTATATTCACCCTTCTTGAGGATAGGAAGTTTTACAGTGGACACCATTTGAGGAGATTCTACTGGTGCTATTTGTGTTGCAGGTTCTTCACTAGATATTGTGTATTTTAGGAAGAGATCTAGATCTGATAAAGTTCTTCTTATTTATAGTTTCTCCACAAGCTCTGATACCACTTGTGAAGTCCCAATGAACATATCTTCTTAGCTTGTTAAAGCTTAGTTAACTTGGATAAATCCAAACTAACTATATGAGAAACTATGATTGTGAATACTACAAGTTATGCGGAATCTAACTTGCAATATAAGATGACAATGAATATAAACTTGGAATATATTGATGATAATATTCTGGCCTGGTTTCAGAATGCTATCTACAGAGATTTGTAATTGAGGTTCTTTCTATAAAAATTGATATATCTCTAACTATGCCGTAGGGTTCCTTTTATACACCAAGGAAAACCTAATGGGCTTTACAAAACACGTACAATGATAATGCATATATATTCCTAATATATCTCATGCATATCACTTTAGCAGTACTAACTATATAATACTAACATTACTAACTATTAACTAACAGTATTAACTATACTGGCAGTACTAACATTTGTACTGACAGTACTAACTAATATAACTAGCAGTACTAACTACTTAGTTTATTCCTTCAGTCTTTACCAGCAGTATCAATCTTGAACCAGCAGTAGTAAAGTAGAACTGGCAGTAGTAACTCAAAATTTCCAACAAATATGGAAGGAAAGAAGCCCAGAGACTTGAAAAACAAATCTTTTGATTCTATTCAGAAGATGTTTGACAGAGCTTTCAAGAGGGTGAATACATTTGTTGACTTCAGAACAGACTTGGTGGAAGGTAGTTCAAAGAGAGCAGGAGAAGAGTTGGAACAAGAGAGTACTAAGAAGCAGAAGGTGGATGAGGATAAAGACACAGCAGAGCTTCAAAGTCTAATGGAAGTCATTCCAGATGAAGAAGATGTTGCAATTGATGCTATACCTTTAGCTACTAAGTCTCCAAAGATTGTTGACTGGAAGATTCACAAAGAAGGAAAGAAAAGCTATTATCAAATAATGAGAGCTGATCGAAAGTTTCAAATGTATAGAATCTTTAGTCATATGCTTAAAAGTTTTAGCAGGGAAGATTTGGAAGATTTCTACAAGTTGTTAAAAGCTAAATATGAGTCAACAAGACCAGTGGAAGACTTGGATTTGTTGTTATGGGGAGATCTGAAGACAATATTTGAACCACATGTTAAAGATACAGTATGGAGGAATCAACAAGACTACAAAGTGTTGGAATGGAAGCTGTATGACTCCTGTGGAGTACATTCCTTGAGGATGCAACATGTGTACATTTACATGCTGGTAGAAAAGAGATATCCCCTTACACCATCTACAATTACAGATATGCTGAACAAGAAGCTTCAGGTTGATTATTTCAGTGAAATGGCATATCAACTTCTTAAACTTCTCACAAAACAGCTTAAGAATCAATGAAGTGTTTGGAAGCATCCTCCTGGTGATTATGGAGCTTTTAAATGAAGAAACTTGATGATTTTGAAGAAGAATATCAAGTTTAGGGGAGGATTGTTGGGATTAAAAGCCTTCTTAATGCTGCTAGTATTATACTGATATATCAGAGTTAATGTTGCTCAGTTATGTTAGTACTGCTCAAGAACTTCAGAGAAAAATGCTAAGTGTTTACTACTGCTAGTACACAGTTAGTACTGCTAGTGTAAAGTTACTACTGCTAGTGCATATTAGTGCTGCTCAGAGACTTAGAAGAAAAACTACTAAGTAGTTACTACTGCTAGTACAAAAGTTACTACTGTTAGTACAAAGTTAATGCTGCTGAAGGAGTTAATGCTGCTAGTGAAGAAGTTAGTACTGCTGAGTTAGTTAGTACTGCTTATGTGATTTATATGAGTTATTTGTGTAAAAGATATGTATAACTTATTTGTTTAAAATATTTGATATTCTTTAGAAAGTATTGTAAGCCGTTCTTAGGACTCCTTGGGTATAAAACGTAAGTTCTAGCGCAAAGAGTTTGAGACGAGTCAATTCATTAAGTATTATCATAGCTTAAAGGATCTTTGCAACCCTATTACTTGAGAGCTATTCGTAGTATTAATAATATTAGAGCTTTTGTTTGTTGGAATTTATGTTTCTTATAATTACTGTTTCATTGATAGTTCTTTTAATATTAAGATTGATTCCGCTTATTCTTTAATACATTTCAAACAAAGTTTCTACTTTTAGTTGTGTAGAATTTATCTAATATTACTCCCTATACTTATACATAGCTTAAGAAATTCTGATTCTATTGAGTGAGACCAACAAAATATTAAATCTTGAAAAGAACTATGGAATTCCTTGGAGGCCAAATATATAGCTGAGGATGCATCAAGTAAGAAGTTCCTTGTTAGTAATTTCACCAATTATAAAATGACTAATTCAAGACCAGTTATGGAACAATACAATGAACTTCTTGGTATACTTGGTAGATTTACAAAACATAAAATAAACATGGATGAGGTTATTCAGATCTCTTGTATCATTGATAAATTCACTCCTTGAAAAGATTTCAAGCATACCTTGAAAAATAAGAAGGAGGAGTTAACTCTTGTTGAGTTGGGCAGTCATCTTTTATGCTCATGGATTAGTCCCTCAGGCGCTAAGATAGTGACAAGCTAAAGGGAAACAATGTTGCTGGTCCAAAGTGATTTGACGTGGTTGTGTAGATCTTAAGTTTAGTTCTGGAAAGATCGTTTCTTAATATAAGAAAGAATTTGGTTTCAAGTTGTATTTTGACTAATTGTGGCTATAAACAAGTGATTGAATCTAATAAATTTATTTTATCCAAACACGGTGTGTTTATTGGTTTTGGTTATTTAAGTAATCATATGTTTAGGATTAATATTGTCTCTGATAATATTGGTTTAGCCTTCATGTCAACCTCTAAACTAAATAATTCAATCCTATGTCATGCTAGACTGAGCCATGTCCACTTTAAGAGGATGGAAGATATGTCTAAGAACGGGTTAATCCCAGCTTTTGACATGGGGTATTTATAGTCCTAGTGACACACAACTATCGTAGCTTGTCATTATTAGTCCTTATGTGTCACGCTATAAATAAACTAATATAATTCCATGTTTGTCACCATATTTTAAGGCTAACATACTCCCTCATTAGGGAATAAGAAATATTGTGTGACATTTATTGATGATGCTTTACGGTTTTGTTATGTTTATTTATTACATACTACGGATAAAGCATTAGATAAATTCAAAGTATTCAAAACTAAAGTTGAATTACAACAAGGGGCCATAATCAAAAGATTCAGGATTGATATGGGAGGTGAGTACATGGATACTTTGTATTTTTAGTTTGTTGATATTATTCATGAAATGACTGCCCCCTATACTCCACAACAAAATGGTATATCTGAAAGGAAAATAGAGTATTGAAAGAAATGGTTAATTCCATGTTGTCATACTTTGGACTTAGTCAAGGGTTTTGGGGTGAAGCTATGTTAACAGCTTGTTATTTATTAACTAGGGTTCCTAACAAAAGGAACATGATAACCCCTTATGAACTCTGGACTAAAAGAAAACCAAACCTGAACTACCTTAGGGTTTTGGGTTGTAGGGCAGTTGTAAGACTTCCTGATCCAAAGCTAAAAATTTGGGTTAAAGAGGCATCTTGTTGGATATGCTGAGCATTCCAAGGATTTTAGATTCTATGTCATTGAACCTTATGAATCATTTTCAATTAACTCAATAATTGAATCAAAGGATGCTATCTTTGATGAGAATAGATTCTCATCAGTCCCTAGACTAAGTTATAGGTCCCTGAAAGATGGAATCGAAGACATTGGTGGTTCAGTGGTCTCTAAAGAGGTCACTACAAAGGTTGTTCAACAACCTGAACCTGAGCTTAGAAAAAGCAAAAGGAATAGGACTCCAAAGAACTTTGGACCTGAATTTCAATTATACTTAATTGAAGGAACAAGGGATGCGGTCTCTGACTAACAATCCTATTGCTTTAATGTTGAGGATGACCCCAAAACATCTAATGAAGGAATGAAGTCTCAAGATGTTGCTTTTTGGAAAGAAGCAATTAATGATGAGATGGATTCCATCATGGGCAACAACACTTAGGTGTTGGATGATCTACCTCTAGGTTGCAAATGGATCTTCAAAAGAAAACTGAAGGTAGATGAAACTATTAAAAAGGTCAAGTCAAGGCTGGTCATTCAGGGCTTTAGACAAAAGTCAAGGATAAACTACTTTGATACTTATGCTCCAATAGCGCGTATCAGTACCATAAGACTGATGATTGCTATGACATCATTTCACAATTTGATTATTCATCAGATGGATGTGAAGGCAACTTTCTTAAATGGTAAACTGGAAGAGGAGGTTTATATGAACCAGCCTTAGGGATTCATCATGCCTGACAATGAAAACAAGGTGTGTAAACTAATTAAGTCTCTATATGGACTAAAGCAAGCACCTAAGCAATGGCATCAAAAGTTAGATAAAGTGATTTTGTCTAATGGTTATTTACTTAACCAAGCTGACAAATGTGTATATAGCAATATAATGATTTTGGTAGATGAGTCAACATTTGCCTATATGTTGATGACATGCTGATCTTTGGCACTGACCAAGTTCAGGTTGACCTGACAAATGAATTCTTGTCATTAAGATTCTCTATGAAGGACACGGGGGAGGTTGATGTTATCCTTGGTATAAAGATTAAACATGAAAGTAATGGAATAGCAATTTCCCCGTCTTATTATATTGAGAAGGTACTAAAGAAATTCAATTACTTTGATTGCACTCCAGTGAGTACTCCTATAGCTACAAGTAAGAAGCTGAGGCCCAATAATGGTCAGACTATATCTCAACTTAAGTATTCTAGGGTGATTAGCTGCTTGATGTATGCCATGACTTGTACAAGGCCTGATATTGCTTTTGCTGTGGGTAAACTGAGTAGGTATACTAGTAATCCTGGTACTTAAGACTGGCAAGCAATTTAGCGAGTACTGAAGTACTTAAAGAAAACCATGGCTATAGACTCACTTATACTGGTTATCCTTTAGCGTTGGAAGGTTACACTGATGCAAGCTGGAACAGCAACACTGAAGATAATTCGTCTACAAGTGGCTGGGTATTCCTGCTTGGTGGTGGTGCAATTTCTTGGGCCTCCAAGAAACAAACTTGCATCACTGGTTCAACAATAGAGTTAAATTTGTGGCTCTAGCAACTGCTGGTAAGGAAGCTGAATAGTTAAAAAACTTGCTCCTTGATATTCCGTTGTGGTCCAAACCTATAGCACCTATATCTATACGCTGTGATAGTGCTGCTACATTAACAAAGGCTTATAGTCAAATGTACAATGAGAAGTCTAGACACTTGGATGTCAGGCATAACATGATTCGTGAACTTATCAGGTATGGGGTGGTATCTATTAAGTTTGTGAGGTCACAACAAAATTTAGCTGATCACTTAACGAAGGGATTGGCTAGAGACTTGGTTATAAAGTCTGCTGAAGGGATGGGATTAAAGTCTAACTAAGTCGCTGAATGCTAGGATACCCAACTCCTTACTGAGGAAACTTGGTAGCTGAGTTCAATGTGGAAAGCTAAACATTTAGTGGACTGAAGCACATGTATTTACATATCATCCCAAGGATATGCTTCGAACTTGCTGGAAAGGAGGATGAAGTCTTTACTTCTCAATGGTTAATTTCTTTGAAAAAGTGCTTAGTAGGAGCATGAATAAAGAGGAATCACCTATGTAAATGTTGAGGTTTTGCCGCTTTAGGGAGCATGGAATTTGGCTCTTAAAACATTTATGAATTGGATATGGACACATGACTTATATAGTGTCAGGAGTTTCTTAAGTGTTCAAAAACTTGTGTGTGTTTTATCTTCAAATATTCAAATGGGTTGAAAGGTTCAATTCTTATAACACCCTGATTCTTGAATTTTTGAACGTGTAATTTACTAAGATGGAAATTTAATCCTTGGGACATTTTCATTTATGCACATGTTTGTTTAATGTTTGTTTTTTCATGCAAAGGAATTGTACTAAATTAGGGAAGATTGTTAAAATTTAGTTCAACTGAAGGTTCAGTTCATACCGGGTAATGGGACTGGAGGTACGGTGTATACTCCCATAGGTCACTGAACACCCTGACTCTGTTAGTGGTAAAAGGGAATTCAGGTCGCTGATGTAGTTCAGTGAGTTCACTCACTGAATGGTATTCATCAGTCTGATGGCTTCAGCTTTCTACTCTCTAAGTAGTAAGCTGAAGGATACCATTAGGGAGTAATCCATCAGATGATGTATTCTCAACAGGTTACCTCATCAGTGGGATGTTTCAGTTTGAATCTTCAGTGGGTATGCTCCTCAGTGGGCTAGCTGATGGTTTAGGACGCTGAAGGATTCACTATAATGAATTCAACAACTTGTAACAACTTTGACCGGTTAAAATGGCAAGTTATATAATTACATTTAATGATCACGATACTAATACCTAAAATCAAGAAGGTTAATTATGGAATAGATTATATCTCCTATAATCTCTTATAATTTCTTTGACTAGGGTTTTGGATATTTCCCTTATGAATAGAGGATCATAAACTGCATGAGACACGATACAGAAAACCTAAACACTTAGAAACGAAAGATCTTGATCTGTGTCTAGAACAAGCACAAACACTTGGCTTTATCCTAAAGAGGTATTCGTGATACACAGACATGGGGTAGAATAATCTTCTTTAGAAAGTGATCACACGACTTGAAGTGATATCCGGTAATCATCTTGGTAATTAGCTAGACTATTGATTATCTTAACCCTAATCTGGGATGCACAACAACCAACACTCCCAACCAACCGACATGCCGATGATCAAACAACATGATAAGTTCAACTCTTTAAACAATGGACACCGTTTTGAGATTTTTATCAAGATTTCATCGTCAACCAAGCCGCACATCTTGAGGTTAAGGATTTTAAGGTTTGCAACATATCATAACCCAATCATAGAGAGTTCATGTCCCCAAGGGAATTTAGTAGGAGAGGAAAGATTTAGACACTCAAGACTAGCACCTCCAGAATAACATTTATTATATCCGCTCATCTTAAAAATGTATAAAACTCGATAAAAGATCCAATCCATAATTGGTAATAGAATAACATTTATAAAGACTAATAACCGACAACAACGGACAACCAAAAGCAACCGAGGCAATACCTATATCACTTTCACTGAAACATAAATAAAGATCAAGAGTGTAGATTTTAGTTCTAACCTACATTTATGTTACATGTCGTGCCGTTGGGCTCGTGCCGTTCTCAAAAATTCTCAAAAAGTGATGCCACGTCAGCAAAATGCTCAACGGCACCAAGAAATGAACGGCACCACATTTTGTGGGGGCATCCGTTGGCACGAGAAAATATGGTGCCGTTGGTATACATATACCTCACTAAATTACAAAAAGAAAAAAAAACCAATGGCGCGAGAATGGCACCACCACTGGAGTGGTGAGCCGTTCGGTTTCTCGTGCCGTTCTCAACGGCGCTGGCTGTTATGTATGGCGCGAGAGAGAATGGCACCACCATTAGAGTGGTGAGCCGTTCGATTTTCTCGTGCCGTTCTTTGGCACCAGAGAATGGCACCGCTGTTCCCTACACTCTAATGCTATTGCTAATTTTGCTAATATAGCCCTAAACAACCCTAGCTTTAATGTCAAAAATAGCCCACTAGTAAAAATAAGGCCGAATTACCTCAATTTTAATTGCTTTTGACCAAACATTAATTTGAAAACCCTAATATAAAAAAAGACAAGTATCACGATTTGAACAAATTTGTATATGTTGAAAAGCCAACAAAACATGCATATCCTTCAAATCATAGAATGAAAATGCTAAAAAAATATTGTTTCAAGTTGTAAGTGCAATTATGTTTGAACTCCGGCAAGCCCATATGCATGCCATACACCACCATAATGTTGCGGCCGCCATTTTGCCTATTCGCTTATATATCCCCCGTAACCATTAGTATATTGATGAGTTGGATCCACAAAGTCATCATCATCATCAGACGCCGGGAGATTCAAGTCAAATAATGGCCGAATAGTATTAGTTGAATGTGAACATGTCAAGCTTTGTTCATTTTGGTTATCTTCTGAGTCGCGGTTGACACTGATGGCTTGAAGGTTTGAGGGATCGGTTAACTGTAATGGTTTTGTTCTTTCATTTTGATTATCTTCTGAGCCGCTACGGACTGTGATGGTTTGTTGGTTTGAAGGCTCGGTTGACGGTGACGGTTCTCTTCTTTCAGTTTACAGGCTTTTAATTTCTAATAATGCAGATTTATTGGTGATATTGAGTGTTCTAACAATGGAAAAAGTTGTTGATTTTGG
>BQNB010106132.1:0-23455 GCA_026074375.1 Tanacetum coccineum | reverse complement strand
AAAGTGGTAGATATCGCCATTTGATTTTGTAAAAGTATGTATAGTATGGATGATTGGGAGTTGACTGTTATGGGAACGCCAACTAAGGGTTGTTTTCATTTATCTTTGATCAAGATGTTTTTCGAGTCTGGTTCGTGTCTACTAAACATGAAGTAGTCTATGATTTGTGTCTTTATCATGGGAACGGTCGGGAAGTATCTAGCAACTTGTACCTTATTTGTTTGGATTAATCTATTTGTTTTGGAAATTTTTATTTAACAATAATTATTTCCCTTTTCCTAATCTCTAACCCTTAGGTTTTATTCGAATGAGGATGCGAGCAATCACATGTGTCTATTCTACATGTCTAGGTTTTAGGAAGAAGTACCACCTAAATCTTGGAATGATATGCGCCTCGAGATAAGCACTCATTACAATAAAATAAACAAACCTGCATTTTAATTGGATTAATCATGGTTAATATAATTTTTTTATATTTGGCTAGACCGCTCTTCTATCTTTTGATTATCTGTTTATGTGTGTTATTGTGTTTTAAATTGATCTAAGTTACCACCAAACCTGTGCCAGTCCCTCAGACTAAAACCCCCCTTTATCAGTTAGAGCTAGGTTTAGCATATATTTAACATAGATTAGAATTAACATAGTTTAAATCAACTTAATTTAGTTAACCAAAATATTGATAGAACTATAAAATTAACGCTCTCGCTCTTAGTGATCGACACCCTACTTACCAACAAAACTACATCTGATCAGGTACACTGCCCGTTAAAGTGTTGTTTTAGATTAAGTTGGCAAAATATAAATGTAAACCTTGATAACTAAAATAACAACCTACACGACGACACACATCTACTGGTCAATGATTCATTCACACTTTTAGTCTCTTGATTTACCGTGTTGCATCATTCTACTTAACTTTGCATTTGTTCAATTACTGACATTATCATAGCATTATCTATAGGTGCTGTATCAAATGAATATCATATAATCAAATATAAAACACAGTGGAACATGCACCTATCAACGGATCCATAGAGTCATATGATCAATCAAAATAAAAACAACAATTATTACCTTTGCAGCGTAATCAGTAGAATCAAAGAACAACCTTATCTTGTACACAATCTGTCTAAGAAAGCAAGTGAACAAAGTAGATTACCTCTATGTATATCCACACTACACTTCACCGTATACCTCTTGTATGCTAGTCTTTAAACCTGTAACCTTAGATTATACTTTGAATGAACAAGAATCAAAGTAATAGACCAAGAAAACAAAAAAACTCTTATTTTGTTTATGTTTATGCCGTCCCTTTTATAGGAAGAGAGAGAGGAGAAAAACTTGGTAAGTATTTAATTGAGTTGTAACTCATAATGACTAAATGAATTAGTAGTTATCATAAATCCAATTAAATTGGTAAGTGGTTAATTGATTTGTAACTCCTAATGACTAAATCAATTAGTAGTTATCATGATCCAATTAACCATTAACCCCCTTGAGCTTTCCTTCTCTTTTCTTTTACATCTTAGGCCGGCCATATGGTGGGCTCAAATGGGCTTGCCATTTGTTTGCTCAGTCCAATAAACTAAGTACATTACTTAGTTATTATAAGCCCAATATTGATCCCGAGTTACGTAGTTTATTTATATACCTTGAATACAATAAACACGATATATACAGTGGCACCTCAGTGTATATGTGTGTGACCCCATAGGCTCACATGTTTCCAGCCGTATATTATTTATTATGACATGAGCATACTCCAACAGCTCCCACTTGCGCACGTCATAATAATCAAGTAATAATACAAGCAAAGGTTAGCGTCTAGCAACACGTCAATGCCCCCAGAAACATATGAGGATTGTTTCTTAAACATCATATTTTAAATGGTTGAAATATCAATCATCCTTTTGTTATAGACACTTTGTTGAACATAAGACACAGTCACATATTAATTATGCATAAAGTAGCCAAAAAGTGTTATTAAGTGTGACCATCTGGTGTTGAAAGTGAAGAAAAGTGTCATTTAGTCATGAATATTGTATAATCAATGGCACATGATTTTTATGTTGTGTGACCTTTTGTAATATTTAGTCACACAAAAAATGTTTGTTTGGGTATTTCTAGTCACTATACAAATAACATTAAAGTGACCAAAAGTGTTAATAAGTGTGTCCATATGCTTTTTTTAAAGTGATCGAAAATGTGTATTTATGTGACTATTGTTCATCCAATGCCACATGATTTTTTATGTTTGTGGGCCATTTTGTAATATTTAGTCACACAAGACATGGTTTCTTTGGGGTGTTTTGTCAACATACAATTAAAACATAAAGTGACCAAACGTGGTAATAAGTGTGACCTATGTGTTTATATGTGAAGAAATATGTATTTTGTATGACTTATTAATCATACTAATGCCACATGAATTTTATGTTTGTGTGGCCTTTTGTAATATTTAGTCACACAAGCATGTTTGTTTTGGTATTTAGTCACATACATACTAAGCTAAAGTGACCAAACTTGGTTATAGTGTGACCATATGCTGTTTAAAGTGAAGAAATGTGTATTTTGTTGATGATATTGATCATCCAATGGCCACATGAATTTTATTTGTTTGTGTGGTGGCCATTTGTAATATTTAGTACACACATGCATGTTTCTTTTGGGTGTTTAGTCACATACTGTTAAGCATAAAGTGACCATAAAGTGTTAATAAAGTGTGACCATCTTATAGTATTGAAACTTGAAGTATTGTGTATTTTGTGTGACTTTAATCTTCCAATGCCACATGAATTTTATGTTTGTGTGGCTGATTCGCCAATTTTTAATACACGTAAATATTTTTAAAATTATAATACTTTTAAAAGAGTAATTAAGAAAGTTACCAAGTCACCCTTGATAAAATTCACTCTCAAAAATATATATAATATAATATATAATACGTATGTTTAACCGGGTAAGTATGATCACCCGGGTCGTTTCCCCAATGACTAGTGAGATTGAAACCACGTTTAGGTTCGGATCCTGATTTGAATGGAACAAAGATATTTTGGATAAGCTATAACTACAAAATTAAGAAGCAACAAATAATGATAATTAGCAAGTAACAATTTAATTCCCTTAGAATGTAAACTAATTTGACTAATTAAAAGAAAATTTGCCGAAAAATTATAAAAACTAAAAGCCTATTTTTTATCTTTTTATAAAAGTTTAATAAAACTAATTAAAACTTTTAATCTAATCACTAATTAAAATCAATAAACTTAATTAAAAACTTAACTAAGGACTAATGGTGCAAAAACCTAAGAAACTAACGGGGGAACTAACACAAACTAAATGGAAGGCATAACTAAAAAAAAAACAATTAGATTGAAAAGTTACACTTTCTACCTGAGAATCTATCCGACAACAACTAAGTCCAATAAGCATTCGAAATTTAAAGAACTTAAATGAAAATACTCAAAGAAGGCAGTTGTAGAGGGAGCTAGTGGGAATGACTTTACAAAAACATCTATAGCTGAAACTCAAGATAAAGAGCTCAAAAGGCTTTATTGATATGGCTGTTACAGAAAGGAGGGCTTAACCCTTGGTTTTAGAAAATAAGCTATAAAAAAACTCAAAACTAGCTTAAAATTAAAAAGGAAAGAAGTTCTAAAGCGCTATGGATATGCTTAATCTATAATATGAAAAAGATAGAAACTAAAGCTAGAGTGCTTTTAACTATGAAATAAGCATGATCTAAGCAAACTCAGGAAATAAGCAAAGAGCATAAGTTTCTAATGAGCTTTAAGGCTTAAAAGCAAACTAAACTCTAATAACTTTCAGGACTTATAAATACTTATAATCTATCTAATTTTAAGCTTGAAAATATAGTATCCATAAGCTTAAATTATCAAAAATTAATCCTAAAGTTTCTAAGTCTGTTTTTTGGCTTTTTAACTTTTTGACAGCAAAAAAAAGTAGATAATATGCTAGAAAATGAAATTAAGACTTAACAAATATATTAAGAATATATTAAAACTTAAAAAAAATCCTACTGAATTTAATAGCTAATATCTTTAAATTACTTATCTAAATTAAGTATGGAAACACAGCAAGTACTAACTATAGGTTAGTACTGGTAGTGTAAAAAGTTCAGCAGTACTTTTCACTTGAGTACTGCTTGTTGGTGCAATTTTGACCTTTGAAAACTAAATGAAGCCAATGAAATAAGCTACGAAAATGAAAACGATCTAAATTAGCGGAAAACGCTAAACTTAATTCTACTGAATTAAAGCTAACAGTAATAACTTGTGGGAAGCTAGAGTACTAACTTGGAAGTTTGTATGGTAGTGTAAAGGTCAGCAGTATTAAACTTATTTGTTTATAATGCTAGTGCAAATTTAGAGTGCCACTTAACAAACATACTTAACCATCATGACAGATTGTGAGAAAAGCTTTGTAAGAGATATTTATGAACAAACACTATTTACCAGATAAAAACTAGCTTAAACAACTTAAAATCATGATTAAACAACAGACTAAGCTTTAATCTAAGATCTAACTATTTAACTAATTTTTGGAGTTTTATGAGTTTTTATGAAGATTGATAAAATAACGATCTAAAATATAAATATTTAAGCAAAAACAGATGAAAACATATAACTATATTGCACTAGAAGAGATAACTGTTGAACACTAACAAGCAATAAGAGAATAAGAGCAGATAACAGATCTTAAACATAGCAAGCAATAATATCAATATTTATAAAAAACTAGAATTTAAAGGAGACTGAAGAGAAACTTACAAACTCATCTAGCTAACAAGAGGAACAAATTAATGGAAGCTACAGCTCTCTTGTGTTAAGTATAAGCTAGAGTATAAGTCCATTGAGATCTCTTCCAATGGTAGATCCCTTCCTAAAAAGCTTAGATACAATAAGATCCATTAAGCTCGGGTAACTGCCATTTAGGTTAGGATAAGGTTAATACTAGAATTCAAACAGCCTCTATTTCAGCTTATAGACTGAAAGAGCTTATGAGAGTTAGCTTATTGAGGACAATTTAGTTTATTAGAGAGCTTTAAAGGGTGAAAATAAGAGAGCTTAGACAAATTAAAAACTGAATTCATTAATTGAAACTGAATTACATACTAGAAAAGGATAATATACAAGAACTTTAAAGTAAAATACGAAGTTTAAGCTATAAAATTATTTAAAAACTAGTATCAGGACTTACTAAAAAAAACTAGGATGGTGTGTGTGTGAGAAGTGAGGTCCTTTTTATAGGGCAAGCTGGCTTCTTGGGTCCTCTGCCTTGCCTAACCAAAACTTTTAATCCTGGCCAATCATTTCTTCAATTGCATTTGTTCTATATTGTGGGTACGTTGGAATCATTTGTGGTCACATGAGGAATTGCCAAGGCTGGCATTCTTTGATGTGACGTTATGTTGTTAGTTTACGTGAGTGAGGTAGCACAAAAAAACCCACATAACTTGTAGCTTTCTTTCTGATTACGTTGGCTCATTCTCTTAATGAATCTTTGATAAAGATCTGATTTGACCCTGGGTTTGTGATGTAGACCTCTTGGAATTGACTTTAAGCACCCTCATTATTTGCATTTGCCCCTTGTTTTACCATGGGAGTGTGAACTTGAAGAAGACGGAATGAAAGTAAAAATGGTTCGCTTCTTTTTGTCGACAGTTAAACTGTTGGGAGTTTTGGGAATTTAACACATTCGGCCCCTCTCTTTCATTTCCTCTTTTTAAGTTATAAAGAACTTTCGAAGATAGCAAGATTGGCCCTTGTAGATGAAAATTGGCTAAGGCTCTTGTCTTTTGGGCTTGGCTTTGCCACTCTTTTGATTTATCGTGTCTGTGTTTGCTCACTTTTGCTCTGTTTTTCTTGGTGATTTTTGACTTATCCTTACCTGCCTACACAAAACTTAATACAAGCATATTTTTGACTATTTTTGGTCTGTTTTTGGTTTATTTGGGTTATTTTAGTTACAAAACGGATATATGTATTTACACCTATCAAAAATTCCCAAACTAAACGATTGCGTTGTCCTCAGCATATCACATGCCTTCATTATAACCAAATATCTTGAAAATTCCCCAAACTAAACCTTTAAAAAAGTCGCAAAGAGTTTTGTCTTAGAGAGAGAGTGATCACAACGTTATAAAACACCCTCGACTTCCCATTTTCAAAGAATTTTCTCTTTTTAATGATTTTCTTGATAATTAACTACAAGCTTATTTGTGTTTGATACTTTAATGTAATGTTTTCATTTACCTCATTGTAACATTTAGGATCATAGAATAAAAGGCACATTTATGCTGTCTTAAAGATAACTTCATCATCCCCGATATTTTGATCTTCTCCTTGTGCTAAGCTTAAAAAACTAAGTCATTGTTAAATCAAAGTCATGACACTAACACTACTCATTAATACTAATTGTGTTCTTTACCTTTTTCCTCCATAAATCCGATTTTGTACTCTCAGGCTGTTATTAGTCATATACGCGAAGGCTCTTTATCAGACTTTGACAACTGTTCCAGCTGTTTCGATACTTATTAATTCAGAAATAAAGTGTAATGGTAAAGAACGCAATATATTAGCTCCTCAGCCCTTGCTCAAAAGATCAAATGCAATGCAGATTTAAAGTCCACATCAGGCGACCTAAAATTTGGCTTTTTTTAGGTACTTAAGCAAGGCACCATTCATGTCATATACCCTCTAAGAGTTCTTTAAGAATGAATGGATTCTAATCATTTGGCACCTTATACCCCCGTAGGCTTCTTTAAGGCACAAAACAGGACGAAAAATTAAGCACTCATTATTAAAATCCTTCAGTCCTTTAGTAGGTTTACAACATAGTCAGCTCCGACAAGATGTATGCAACATATTATCGACTTTGGAGGTTTATAAGTATAACCGGTGCCTTTTATCTCGAAGCCACATCGATAGGAGTCGACATGAGGTTAATTTACTTATTTTGACACCGGACTTTACCATATATGAAAACTCCACATCGGCCACGCCTGTCAAGATTGAGTAATCTGGCAGATGGTACTTATTATTATTATTTTTGTTTTTTTAAGCCAAATTAAGTATCCTGATGTGTACTTATCCTAATCACAAGGAAACTTAAAGAAAACTTCTATTAACTAATTAATAATCAAAAAAAACCATTCAGCTTTATTTAATTAAACATACATTGAAAGTGAAACAAGCTAATGGGAGGAAAAAGCTAACAATAATACATATGAGCTTGAAAGAAAACCAATATTCTACGTGTGCGTCATGACTTATAAATAAACACTATCATTTCTTGTTCTTCACAAATAAATTTGGACAAATGCTTAGGCTATATAAAAATCCATACTCGGCATATTATAAAATCTACTTGGTGATTTGCACTAGCTTTCATTTACTATTGATTAAGTTTAAGCCTACGTGAGACTAGCACAAACTATCATCATTAATTGTTAAGGAAGAAAGCTAGAACTCAACACGTACAATCGGGTCAAAAATTACTTCTTATTCTTACCAGCGGAAAACATACATTTTTGTCTTAACACTTTTTTTTTTTTTTTGATTGACTAAAAATTTAAAATTTTTGCTATTTTTTTGTGGGAAAACGGGTACGTGAGAACAAAACAATAAGCAAGTAACATCAAATCGATAGATTCCCTCCCCAAACTAAAACGAAACATTGTCCTCAATTGTTTCTTAAGTCGGTTGGTCGTTACGTAATCTAAGGCCGTTTATGACGTTCGAGCCTAAGATAAACGTTAATCGATAAGATAAAAGGATATGGATCTCCCCAAACTAAATTTACACAAAGGATGAGAAACTCGAGTAGAACGGGAAACAACACCGGACACGAGAGGCTTCATTGAATTTGTTAGGAGAGTCCTGCAAAAATCACAATAAACAAGCAACAAACATCGGAAAATCGGAAAGAGAACAAGCCTCTCTCAACACAACACATTAGAGAATAGAAAGAAAATAGAAATGATAAGCATGGGGTGATACTCCACGAGCAGCTTTGTTTTTGATTACGGTCGCAGCTCGACCTCGGATCCCTGAATTAGTTTGCTTTGGGACAAGTCTGGTGGTGCCTGGATAACCAATGGTGAGTGTATCCCTCCATAGTATGCTTTATGAACGGTGGCAGTTGACTTTGAAGTTGTATCCATTCTGCATGGAGACAACTTGGGCAGTTGACATAAAGGATATTAAACTTTCGGTGATTGTATAAGCTTTACCGACCATGGGACTTGAGCTTCTCCGGAGAAAAATCTTTATTCGGGAGTTGAAAAGAGGAACTTGATCACCAACATGAAGATTCGGTTCTGTATTATGGAATGTGTAGCTTCTTTGTTCTTCTCTTGTAGATTCGCGAATTCTCATAAGCTTGATCACGAAGCTTGCTAAGTTCATTAGCTGGAGCTTTATTCGATGATGGCCAGCGGTCATTAAAATCGAAGTTGGCTTGCTTATGAGCCCAATTTTGCTTTGTGTTCTAGCTAACTGTAGTGACACGCCTTTCATAGACTAACTTATACGGAGTACATCCTATCGGAGTCTTGTAAGCGGTTCTGAAAGCCCATAATGCATCATCTAACTTATCTGACCATGAGGCACGGTTTTCTCCGACCGTCCTCTCTAAAATTCTTTTGAGACCTCGATTCGTGACTTCAACTTGACCACTCGTTTGAGGATGGTAAGGAGTCAGGCAAAAGCGATGGGTGACATCCCATACTTTAGACGTGTAACCTTTATCAAATTTGTCATGTTACATAAAATGGGTCCCACGATCGCTTTCTCATGATTCGCTCTCGGTTGAGCAACCGAATCGGGAAGAAAAGGGATTTTGAAGGACATTTATTTATAACAACTACCCTTTTGCATCGTATAGGATGTAGGGAGCAGCTTTCGCGTCAAACCCCACTTGGAAAGATAGTCTACAGCTTCTAGATATATTTGTTCCCTTACGATGTCGAAAACGGTCCCATAAAATCGATACCCCATAAATCGAAAATCTCACAAACTTGGATTGCATTTTGAGGCATCTCATCACGTTGAGAGATTTTGCCTTGTTTTTGACAAGCATCACAAGTTTTGACAAATTCGTAGGCATCCTTATAAATGGTGGGCCAATAAAAACCGGCATCAAAAATCTTCTTAGCGGTAAAGTTAGCACCATAGTGTCCCCAGGTGGGTCCACATGACAAGCTTCAAGAATTTCGAAAGCTTCTTTGCCATTACACTCCTTCGGATTATTTGATCCGCACAAGTTCTTGAATGAAAGGGTCATCCCAAAAATAATGTAATATTTACATATTTAAAGAACTTGTTTTTCTCTTGAGTCGACATTCTTTTTTAATGAATTTCCCCGAGTGGTAGTTAGCAAGTCGGCAAACCAGGGGGGGGTACCTTTGTTCTTTGGAAGTTAACACACTTAACGTCTTTAAAGGAAAAGTACTCAGGTAAGCTTTTTTGGATCAAAGATATTTTCGTAAGGGGTTTTCAGTCGATGAGTAGAGGAGATCAGCTGCATAGTTTTCAGCTCCCTTAGTATCAATAACCTTAAATTCAAATTTTGAAGAAGTAAGACCCAAGCGAAGCACTTGCTTTGGCGTCTTTCTTGTTGAAAAGGTATTTCAAAGCGGAATGGTCCGTATAAACAACACTCTTGTTCATGATTAGATATGATCGAAACTTCTCGAAAGCATAAACAACTGCAAGCATTTCTTTTTCGGTTGTTGTGTAATTCGATTCTGCTTCAGTCATTGTCTTGCTAGCGTAATGAATTGGTCGGAAATGCTTCTCAATTCTCTGCCCTAGAACCGCACCGATTGCATAATCACTTGCATCGCACATGATTTCAAAAGGTTGGTCCCAATTTGGAGCAATGAGAATTGGAGCTTCCTCGGTCTAATTCTTTTTCAATGTTTAAAGGCTAGAAGCAATCTTCTGAAAATATGAAAGAGTGTTTTTCTAAGAGTGGGTCATGGGTCGAGAGTTTTTGGAAAAGTCTTGATAAATCTTTCGATAGAATCCTGCATGCCCGAGAAAATGTTTCGAATTCCTTGACGGTTGTTGGGTGAGGAAGCTTTAAAAATTGTCATCAATTTGGCTTTATCGACTTGAATTCCTTTTCGAGAGATCTTATGTCCTTAAACAATGCCTTCTTTAACCATGCATTGGCTCTTTTCCCAAGTTGGGCTTAATTTGGTGTCTTCACCCTTTTAAGCATTCGATCTAATTGCAGACACTGAGGGAAAAAGCAATCTCCAAAAACTGAAAATCGTCCATTAAAAAACCTGCAATCGTTTTTTCTATCATATCGTGAAAAATGGCATCATACAACTTTGGAATGTTCCAGGAGTGCATTACCATACCGAATGGCATTCGACGGTACGACGAAAGTCCGTTTTTCCATACTATATAAATTCAATTTCTTTTTTCCTATATCAAAGGGCTCGTAAAAGTAGTTTTTTCTTGTTCGTTAGGTTCATTGGGGATTTGGAAATACCCAGAAAAACCATCTAAGAAACTAATAAAACTCTTTTACGGTTATATCGTTCTAACATGTGGTCACTAATGTGATGGTAACGGAAGGATAAACGGTACTTTACAAGTTGCTTCGTTTATCTTTCGATTATATCGATCGCAAACTCCATCCATCCTGTGTACTTAGTCTTGTAGGCACCAGCTCATTTTCTTCGTTTGCGACAACGGTCATACTACCTTTTTTTAGGAAACACATTGGACTGGGACTAACCCTGGAACTATCCGAAATTGGGATATAAATCAATCACCGCGTCAAGAAGTTTTTCTATTCTTTCATAATGTCGTCGTGGAATTTTTTAGGGTTAACCCTCCTTTGATGTTGCACTGAAGGTTGGTAATCATCTTCTAAAAGGATTTTGTGAGAGCAAAATTCTGGATCTATGCCTTTGATATCGGAAAGTTTCCAAGCAATTGCTTGTTTTCGGTTCTTCAAAACATGAATGAGTGAGGTCTTTTCTTCTTGGCTCAAATATTTTGAAATTATGACTGGAAGTTTGTTATTTCTCTAAGAACGCATACTCGAGATGCGGAGGTAACTCTTTATGCTCGACTTCGGGAACTTCAATCTTGTCCGGTTCATAAGATGTAGCATCATTCGACTAAAGGACTCGTTTGGTTCGTAACTTTAAGATCTTTTTGAAATTCTGGGTAAGTATCTCTTGGTTGGTGAGAGGGTAACGGATCATTGTGAGAAGTGCCTCGTGAATGAGAGTTGTCCCATCGGGGATCATAGTACGTGGCATTTGAAAAATGTGAAATGGTTTCTCATTCGATTGCTATGAAAGCATCGGCTTCTTCAAAGAGTAGAAAATCGCTTTCATCAAAAGGAGTAAGTGTTGGAGATGAAGTAGAAAACAAGGATATTCAAGTGCGGAGATAAGGATTTGTTGTAAGCAACGGAATCAGTAAACAAGTAATTTCTTGTGAGTACTCCTTCACAATGTGATTTATCGATGCAGGAGATTTAAACTTCTGTAACGATTCGTAGATTGTTGTAGGATAATGGAAGGTGCATCACCACATTTAAGGGTTTAACGATTGATCATCATTCCTAAGAGTAATCTGCTCCTTTCTTACGTAAAAATGATTAAGCATGAGCGTCCTAAGAAAGGGTTCGCCCGTGTTCAAACCGGTACTCGAGGATCGGCTTTAAAATCAAGAACAACGAAAATCGGAGGGAAAGTATAAAGTTCAAAGTACTTTGACATATCATTTTCAGTCTTACACCGGTTGCGTTTGGAATTGTTCGGTGGGCTTATTCTAAAACCATTTTTTGTTTCGGTTGGCCTGAGTGTGAATCTTTTTCCAGATGGATTCAAGGCTGAGATTGATACTAGCACCTAATCGCAAGGGCTAAGTAACTATCGAATCTCTGGAAAAATCACAAGGAATGAGATATCGACCTGGGGTACCCTAGTTTCTGGAAGACTTTTAGGACAACGCGCATAAATTTTCATTCAACCGGTGTTCGTGGTTAATTCAATTAACTTGGTCTTTGTTGTTAAGCATCTTATTGACATCGGAGAAAACTTTGCATTATTGAATGATGAGCATCCGCGAAACTTAGCTCAAAGTGAAGTCTGTACGGAAGATTTCCATAAACTTTGAAGCTAGGATATCATCCTTTTCACGAATTTTCTCTTTGTTGAGTCTTGATGGGTAAGGCAAATTAGGTTTGGCTTTGTTAGCAACGAAAGAAGGCTCGTCGCTTGGTTCTTTGTCTTTGGTTTGTTTATGAACTAATGGAGGAGGTTGGATGTCTTCGGTGCTTGGTAGCTCCGTATCCTTTGTCACTCACTTTCTTTTCCACCACCGGCGGTGGATTCGGAGCGTCATCGTAAGAATTACCACGACGAGTTGTAATTGCTTTGGCTTCATTCATTGGGTTTGCGAATGTTTGCTAGGTATAAGAACTTGAAGTTTGGTTGGTATTGCCTAATATCATAAACGTGGTGCTCAAAGGCTTAGTTAACAGAAACTTGTAAAATTTGCCTTTTTGATTTTGCTATTCCTTGATTTTGATTTTGCACTTCTTTTAATATTCGCATGTTTGCTTTGAGAAGCTTTCAAAATCTGTTTTCAACACCACTTTTGTTGGAGGTTGCGTAAGGTAAGATTGATTGATTTGGTGTTAGGTTGGTTGGTGTTTGGTATGGTGGAGCTTGATAAACGTTTTTGGTTGTTTTGAAGGTTTTGATTTAAAGTTTCCTCCCACGGTTTTGGTTGGAAATTTGAATGGTTCCTTGCTTACGGTTTTGATTGTTCTTGGACATTCGGTTGAGTGAAAACCTGAGTGGTCTCATTTGACTTACTCCAAATTGGTAGTTGGTTCTTTGAGAAAAATTTCCAACGGATGCGGTTTGTTGAAATTGTTGGATATTGTCTTGAAAAAAACGGGAAATCGTTTTCCAATCTCCGTTGGTCAACGGACAAAGGTTAAAATTGTGATTTGATCACAAGTGGACACAACTTCCTCAACTGCTTGAATGGTGCAGGAGTAGTATCAACTAAAGCTATTCATTTGTTCATTATTTGGTTCATCTTGATAGTCATCTTATCCTCAAGGAAGAGGTATTTGTTGCTTCAAAAGAATTATTGGCTAAAGTGAAGAATTAGAAAGAGGAGCATCCGTTTACTAATTCTCTTGACATAATTTAGCACGACTTCTGGGAGTAATCGAACTTTTGACTTGCTTTCAATATATTGCTTAAAACCTTCTTGAGGCTTCTTATATTTTGTCTAAGAAATTGCCACCTGCTGCAGGAAATCTAAGGCACTTGATCGTTTGATTCCAAAGAATTGTAAAAAGTAGTCAGGTTGGTGAAGTTCCGGAGAAAGCCATGGTGAGGACATTGACGAAGGAGTCCTTTAATTAAAAACGTTCCCTATGCTTCGATAAGGCTTCGTTTGTTTTTGATAAAATAGAATGATCTCATTCGGATAGTAAGTGGTTTTTGAAGGTGGGAAAGTATTGGTTTATGAATTTTGAAAATAAAGGTTCGTACCATGTGAGAATTGATCTAGAAGGTCCTTGTCTGAACCCAAATCTCGGCTTCACCTCGTCTAAAGAAAAAGGGGAAAAAGCAAAGCCTTAATCGAAGTGTTCGGAACTTCTGGATGTATAATACGTTGAAGTGACCTTATTAAAAAAATCGAAGGTGATTGTGAGGATCTTGTCTACCCGTAACACTTATTGACTTTGTTTTTTTTTATCTTTTTTTAACAAGATGATTAAGGTTTGCTTAGCTCAACAATTGTTAGCATTGATTGTGGAACAAACTTAGCGATCTTCTTAACCCTCGAAGGGTGCTTGTATCCAATTGGGCCATTGTTCGATTGTCGGCCATTGGAACAACGTTTGTTCAACATTAGATCTTCAACTCATAATTTTAACAAACGTGATAAGTGATTAGTGATTTGGAATTTAGGTGCGGGTTTAAAAAGGTTTAAAAAATTAATAGTCATTAGAATTTTCCAATTTAAATACCGTCATTTATTTTTAATGCAATACTTGTCATTTATTTTATTTTAAAAAGCATTTTACTTTACTTGTCATTTAATTTCTTAAAATTTGTTTTCAAAGGATTTTAATTAGTTAAACCATAAGCCCGCACTTAATGAACATTTCACGTCACTTAGCAAGCATTTTCGTCATTTATATCCTTTAGATCCATCTTAGTATAATCTTGTAGTTTTTATTCTTTAAATTAGTATGAGTTTAAAATAGTTTAAATCCAAAAGTTTAGTTTCCCTTTTATATGCTTTCCCTTTTAGTAGATTTAGAAAACCAAACCCAAAAACTTAAGTGATAATCAAGCTCGATTTACAACTTGAACGTAGATTTCCATTCACTTCTCGCCGAGGAAACGACCCGGGAGGTTTTTGATAATTGCTTTGGTTAAAAGCGATTTTCTAGAACCCGACGGAAAATACTCACTATACTATTATTGGCCTATCCTTATTATTACGTATTAATATATATTATATATATTTATATACGTGTAGTTCGGACGTGATCAATTTTTGGCGCCGCTGCCGGGGAGAGGTGTAACGATTTTTACGGGATTGTTCGTGTTTGAGCCTTGAAGATCCTTTCTTCGGAATCCTCACCTAGGCATGCTATAAATATAAATTATACAAAATTAATGATTTGCCAAATATTTATAAATATAAATATAAAATATAAATATCACAAAAAAAAAAAAATTAAATTGAGTTTTATACACGTAAAATATTTTTAAAAATATAATACTTTTAATAGTGTAAATAATTAAGATTACCAAGTTTACCCTTGATAAAATTCCACTCTCAAAAATTATATATGATATAATATATACGTATATTAGACAGGGAAAGTATGTCACCGGGTCGTTTCTCCAATGACTAGTGAAATTGAAACACGTTTTACCGTTTCGGATCCTGATTTGAATGGACAAAGATATTTCTGGATAAGCTATTACTTCGAAATTATGAAGCAAACAAATATGACAATTAAGCAAATTAAAACAAATTTTAAAACCAAATATGTCAAACTATTTTTCACAAATAAAGAAAAGTTGCCAAAGATTATTAATAACAAAAGCCCTAATTCTTTAACTTCTTATAAAAAGTTTAATTAACTAATTAAAATTAAACCTAATTAACTAATAAATATAATAAACTTAATTAGAAACTTAACTAAGGACTAATGGTGCAAATACCTAAGAAACTAACGAAGGGACTAACTGAAAAACAATGAAAATCGAAAAGTTACACTTTCTACCTTGAGAATCTATCCCGATCGCGCAAAGTCTACGCGCCCAAGTAAGGCTAAAATGAAAGTGCTTTTCATACAAAAACTTAAAAGAGCAAGTTGAGAAGGAAGCTAGTGGAACGACTTTAACAAAAACACTATAGCCTGAAACTCAAAGATAGCTCTTAAAAGAGCTATTGATAAGCTGTTACAGAAAGGAGGGGCTTAACCCTTGGTTTTAGAAATAAGCTATAAAATCTACGCTATAACTAGTTCAAAATCTCCGAAATAGGAAAGAAGTTCTAATAGAGCTTTATGATTTGCTTAATAAATAAATGAAAGAACTAAAGCTTGAATACTTTTATTCTTAATGAAATTGATCAAGAAGTAAGCAAACTCAGAAAATAAGCAAGAGAGCACATTCAAATGAAATTAAGGCTTTATAAGGCTAAACTAACTCTAAAACTTTGAAGACTCTTATTAAATTACCCATAAGCTATTAATTTAAGCTGGAATAATCTATACCATAAGCTAAATTTAACAAATTTAATTCTAGGACTTAAGTACTGTTTTTGAGTTTTCAGTTTTTAGATTTTGAAGCTAAATTAAACTAATGAATTAAGCTAGAAACTGAAATAAAGACTTAAATGTATTAAAGCTCTATAAAACTTAAATCCTACTGAATTTTGATATGCTAAATATAAAAAATTACTGTCTAATTAAGCTGTGAACACAGCTAGTACTCACTTTGAAAGCAGTCTAACTTAGAAGTTAGTACTGGTAGTGTAATGGCTTAATGCTAGTACTAACTGAAAGTTAGTACTGCTAGTGCAAAGGTTAGGCAGTATAAACTGAGGGTTAGTACGGCTAGTGTAAAAATCATGGATGCATAAACCACACACTACTTAACCATTGACAGATTGAGAAAGCTTTTAAAGAGAAATCTAATGAACAAATCCTAAATACCAGATAAAAACTAGCTTAAAACAAACTTAGCAAACATGATTTATACAAACTGGAATATGCTTTATCTAAGATCAAAACTATTTAAACTATATTTGTGGTTTTTTGAGTTTTTTGACAGAATGTGATAATAAAGATCTATAAAACTTTTAAGCAAAAACAGATGAAAACACATAAACTAAAATACGCACTAGAAGAGATATTTAAACACTAACAAGCAGAAAATAAGGCAAATAAACAGATCTAAATTTAGCTGCAATATATCAAAATTTAAAACTGAATTAAAGGTTAAATGGAAGAGAAACTTACAAAACTCCTCTAGCTAAACCAAGAGGACCAATTAAGGCAGTACAAGATCTCTAGCTTATGAATAAGCTACGAGTATAAGTCCTTGGGATCTCCTTCAAGGTAAGATCCCTTCCAAAGCTTAGATACAATAAGATCCATAATAGGTTTAAATGTATTTAGGTTTAGAAGGTTAATACTGAATTCAAACAGCTTATTTCAGCTTTATTAGATGAAAGAGCTTATGAGTAGCTTATTGAGACAATGTTTGCTTATTAGAGAGCTTATAGATTGAAAATTAAGAATGAGCTATATGACAAATGAAAACTGAATTTCATTAATTGAAACCGATTACATTACTAGAAAGGAAATTCAAGAACATTTAAGTAGAAATTCGGAATTTAGCTAAAAATTATATAAAAACTAGAATCGACTACTAAAATAATAGAATTAAAAAGAAATTCAAGAACTCTCGTTGTGTGTGTGGGAAGAGGTCTTTTTATAGTGCCCAGTGAGCTTTCTAGCCTCTAGCCCGGCTTTCAATCTTTCAATCTCTGCCATTCTTTCTATCAATCATTTGATCATCAACTTGTGGCGTTTGATCAAGATGTGGACATGAGGATTGCCAGCGTGTCATTCCTTGATGTACGTTTGTGTGATTTTGTGGAGTGATTTAGCACAAAAACCACTATAGTGTCTTGTGTCTTAATTCGTGTTGGATTTTTGGGCCTTTGAGCTTGGGCTAGGATAAGTATCCTCTTGATTAGACTAATTGACCCTTCATTTGTTGCTTGCGATTCCTTGAATTTGACCAATGCACCCTCTAATTTTGATTTGCCCTTTGTTTTTTACCTTGGGGTGAAAATCGGAGGAGGACGGGTGAATAGTAAAAGGTTCCCGCTCTTTCTTGACTGTTAAAACTGTTGGAGTTTGGGAATTAAACACATTTGGACCTCTTTCCTTATTCCTTATTTAAGTTATAAAGAACTTCGAAGATAAGCATCGATGGCCTTGTAGATGAAGATTGGCTAAGGCATTGGATCTTTGCATCTTTTTGAGTATTGCTTCAGGATTCTGTGTTGAGGTGTGGGCTTGCAGTTGCTTTTGTTGTTTTCTCGTGATTTGATTTTATCCATACCTGCATCCACAAAACATAAATTCAAGCATAATTTTTGCCATTTTTGGTTGTTTTGGGTTTTTTGGGTTATTTTTAGGTATACAATAGATATGCGTATTTTACACCTTTCAAAATCAAATTTGGTTGTTAGAAAAACATATTCGAATATACGTATAGTATTAATCTCGTAAGATATTCTTTCAAAATACTTCTCAACAGAGAAATATAAGGTAAAAAATCTCACAAGAGAAAACACAATTTGTATATTTTTATCCGGGAAGTACTTTTCCTCGGGTCGTGTCCCAACGAAATCGTGAATTGAGAATTTAGGAATGATTCGGATTCGAGTTTAGAATAGTAAAGGATTTTTGAACTTTTAGTTATACTACAAATGTAAAAGCATGAATTAAAAACAATGAAATAACACGAAATTTAAATGCACGAAACGTAAAAACGCGAGCTAAAATTGAAATTTAAAATCTAAGACACAACTTTTAACAAATTTTATACCTAAAAATCACAAATTTATAAAGAAATTTTAGACAAAGAATTAGAATTTTTTTTATGTATTTATGGAATTTTTTATGATTTTTATAAAGAAAATCGTTTCACTAAAATCTATTTTAATTGCTAGAAAATACAATTTTAATGAGAAAAATATAGAAATGGTATTTATTGAGATGTTAAATAGGCAGAAATTCAAATAGGACAAAAAGCCCCAATTTTTAAAAGCTAATTGATACCTAATTTGTTCAATTAAACTATGAACCCTAATTTTAATAAAACTATTAACAAAAATATTAATTTTTTTATTTAACTAGAAAAGACAGGGTAGATATTGAAAGAAATGGAAGTAGAGGGTAGGCGGGCTAACTTCTAGAAAGTTACACTATAGGCTAAACAGGCAACCTTGCACTATTAGAAAATGACAAAACAGACCCTACGCTTATGACTAATTTTTGGCTTATTAAAAAGTGCTTTTCAGCTAAAACTCAAAACTACAAACTTGAAGAATAGCTTATTCTCTACAACTTTAACAAAAGGACTTTGCACTTTTATCCACAGAATAAGCTAGAAAATAAGCTATTAGAAACTGTTCACAGAAAGTGCTTATTTAAAGAGCTTTTTGAATTTTGGCTTATTTTGAGCATGTTACTGATTGAACATTAAAGCAAAAGAAAGCTATTTAAAGAGTCTAGGATGTGTATAGAATTATCTAAACAAAAATTAACTGAGAGTTAACAATTTTATCAAGAAAATTGAACTGAAAAAATTGAAAGTTCTTGTTAATACTATTTGAGTTCTTTCTAATTAGATAAGACGTTATTTGTGAACATCTAACAGCTGAAAATTTTTTAAATCTAAAACTATATTCTGATATTAATCAATCCTAGATAAAGGTTTTTTCCATTATCAACTACGATTGCGATTCAAATTTGCAAACAAGCTTAAATCCAATTATGCTATTAGGCTACTTATGACAGAAAAAATGAGCTAGTTAAAATGCTTATTATTGAAAACTAAATGATGAAATGATCTAAGCTAATTGAATTCTAAAAATATACTAAATTCTAAATTCTAAATTCTACTTATGTATGCTCAAAGTTCAGCTAGAAAAAATGAAAAGGCAACAACAGTTTTAACTGTTGTTGCTGATGAAGTGTGCAAGGAACAAGAATACAAGTTTAATCTCTACTTCATTATGACTTAACTACTCATTGCATATATAAAATCCTGAATTAACTAAACTTTTGCTCTATCTTGCCTAAAATCTTTAATCTCTATTAATGATTGTACACAAAAACTGTCCTGGTGCAGGAGAAAAGGTTTACCACTCTAAACTATTTAATCCTACAAAGTAAATCTTAAATTCTGTTTAATTCTTGAAATTATAACCTAACACAACTGAATGAAAAGATTTGACAAGGTAAGGTTGACTTTAAGAGTCAAATGCACCCTAATCCAAACACTACTTTAATAGAAAGCTGTCAAATTAAATTGCACCTAAAGTCTTTTTAACACTAAAACTTATAAAGCCTTTTATCTACTTATACTAAAATTAAACTAATAAAGCTAATGAATCATTAAAACCTATAGCTCATTAATGAAAATAAGCTAGTTTCTCTACTAGCTTATTGATACTAGTAATGACAGTTTTAAAAGAAAACTTAGATTTCTCAAGTTTTATAAAAGTTTTGACAGGCAAGATTTAGAAGACTTGTACAAATTGGTAAAAGCTAAATATGGATCAACAAGGCCAGTGGAAGACTTAGATTTGATTTTATATGTAGATTTAAAGACAATGTTTGAACCATATATTGAGGATCAAGTATGGAAGAATCAACAGGATTACAGAGTGTTAGATTGGAAAATATATGATTCATGTGGAGTTCATTCATTTAGGATGCAACATGTGTACATTCATATGCTGGTAGAAAAGCAGTATCCCCTTACACCTGCTACAATTACTGATATGTTAAACAAAAAGCTTCAATGTGATCATTTTAGTGAAATGGTATATCAGCTTCTTAAACTTCTCACAAAACAACTTAAGAAGTAAAGAAGTGTTTGGAAGCATCCTCCTGGTGATTAATGAAGCTTTCAATAAAGAAAATTAATGATTTTGGATATGAATATCAAGTTTAGGGGAGGATTGTTGGGATTAAAAGACTTCTTGATGATCTTAGAGTTACTGCTGCTCAGGTTTGTGTTACTGCTGCTAAGCTAAAGTTAACCTTGTTCATTAACTTTAATGAAAAATATGTCAAGTAGTTAGTGTTGCTAGTATAAAGTTAGTACTGCTAGTTTACACGTACTACTGTTAGTATATATTAGTACTGCTAGTATAAAGTTAGTATTGCTAGTGTAAAGTTAGTACTGCTGGTGAAGATTGAAGAAAATATTCTAAGTAGTTACTACTGCTTGTATTCAGTTAATGCTGCTGGTGTATAAGTTACTACTGTTCAAAGATTAAGACTGTTGAAAGAGTTTCTACTATCAGATAATGGATAAAGACAAAGAAAGGATAAAGATTGTTTGGAGATCAAGATTACTTACGTGATAAGTATTAGTTATTTATTGAATAGATCATAGAGAATATTCTAAGTCTTAGGAATATATTGTAAATCGACTAGGACTCCTTGATGTATAAAAGGAGGTCCTAGGGTATAGAGTTTAATATGTTTTTTGTGTGTGTTGTTACGATTTGATAAGTGTTATTCATAGCTTCAAGGTTTTGTAACCCTAATACTAGGAGAGTATTCGTATTATTCTTAATAATATTGGAGCTTTTATTGTTGAATTATATTGTTTTGTGTTACTGTTTCATTAAGAATTATTCTAATATTAAAGATTAGATTCCACATAATCTTTAATACACTTAACAAAGTTTCTACTATAGTTGTGTTAGATTTATCTAATATAACTAAACCTTAAACAAGCTTAAGGAATTCGATCTATTGAAGTGGGATCCAACAAAGAGGCATCCTTCTCCTGGGACAACATATTTCAATTGCCTTTAATATACTCTTAGAGGCCTTGTAATAGTCTTCATACTACCTTACTTGTGCGTTGCCTTAACGGAATATTAAATAGATGGCGGGTTTGTGTAATTCGTTCATGACTTAGGAAATACTTACATAGATCATCCCGAGTGTGACAAGGCAACAGGATTAGGAGAAGCAATCTAATGAGTAATGCATGATTAAGTAAATACACTATCTTATCATTAAGTTATCACCAGTAGTATAGATTATATTTAGTTTAATTAATTAGTTAATCAACCAACCTTTCAAACCATTGATTTTATCTACTTTCTATAAAATATAAAAATACAAAAAGAATCTCCTTTCAATCCCGTAGATCTCGGCTAAGCCCTGTTTGAGCCTTCCCTACCTATTCCCCTAAAGAATAATAACAACCCCGAGTCTTGCCTATACTACACTGCAACGATAAGGTACACTGTCTAGGGAGTTGTAAAAATTCATGTAGAAGTCTTTACGATAACCGCACATCAAGTTTTTGGCACCGCTGCGTAGGGAATAGTTAGTTTTCGAACTTAGTTTAGCTTAGTTCTACTCGCTTGAATCCTAACAAGTGAGATTATCTTTTCTTTGTGTTATTTTTTTCGTAAATCATTCTCGTCAATCACCATGGGAGACGCGAATCCTATCCGTACTCTTGGAGATTACTCCAGACCTAGCCACGAGGGCTATAGGAACACCATTGAGCTCCCCGAAGGGAACAATGTGGTACCTCTTCAATCAGACACCATCCAGTTGGTGCAAAACGGATGCTCATTTCACGGACTTCGGTCCAAGGATCCAAACTAACACCTCAAGGATTTCTTAAAACTTGTGGACTCACTTGACCTTGATAGTGCAAATAGGGAAAGAACGCGCCTGCGTTTATTTCAATTTTCCTTTCGCGATCAAGCTAGAAATTGGCTTAAACGTCTTCTTGCAGGATCTATCTCCATATGTGAGGATCTTACTACTCGTTTCCTTGCTCAATTCTTTCCACCGGGAAGGACCGCAAAACTCTGTAACGATATCCTGATGTTCTAACAACATCAAGGAGAATCTCTCTCAGAGGCATGGACTCGTTTTAAGGACTTACTCCAAAAAGTCCCTCATCATGGCATTGATTGTTGGCTTCAAATTCAAATTTTTTATGATCATGTATCCTTTCATCTTAAGTGCGAGATTGACCGCGCTGCCGGCGGCAAACTCCGCAATAAGAGCACCGATGAATCTTGGGAAATCATTGAGAACCTCGCCCTCTACGACCATGAGGGCTGTAATGACTCAAAGTGCTTTGTCAAACCGGACAAGGATATTTCTACACCTCAAAACACCTCAAGAACACCTGACCGAAGACTTTTTGAGCTCGAAGACCAGATTAATTTCTTACTAAAGGGGTCACGACCGACACCTAGACCTAGCTCAACACACGTCCTTGAAGCATATGCTAAAGCAATTTATTCAAACCCTCGCTCGCAAAACCAAAATGAGCCACCAAAGCAGAACCCTTTTACTTTTCATGAACGTACCGGTCCAAACCTTGAGACCTAGGCATTAGGAACCAGTTTCGAGGCTTAAGTACAAGATTACATGGCAGCACACACCGAAAGGATGGAAAGATTTGAGAATGCAATTTTCAAACAACAAGAAGAGATCAACGATAAGATGGCAGAAATGTTCAGACTTCTTAAGGAACTCACAACCAGCAGGGCTCCTAAAA
Organism: Tanacetum coccineum; assembly: GCA_026074375.1. Taxonomy (NCBI): domain Eukaryota; kingdom Viridiplantae; phylum Streptophyta; class Magnoliopsida; order Asterales; family Asteraceae; genus Tanacetum; species Tanacetum coccineum. Next base: position 552 of record BQNB010106132.1, on the reverse strand, counting down.
AAGTGTTGATCAGAGAAGAGGCTAAATACCCCGTCACCAAAAACGTAAATTCTATCTCTCTCACTAAAGGAGAGGAAGAAAAGAATGACGAAGATGACATAACGACAGGTGAAGGCATTGAAAAAAAACAGCGGGTCGGATCAGGAGATTCCAGTAAAGGAAGCCGAGAATGAGAATGAAACATAAAATGGGACCAAAAACGAACCAATCAAAAGAGCTGAGAGAGAAGAAGCAGTGGAGGCACCCATATCTTAGCCTGTAGGATATTACCTAAAGCATAGGATCAATGAAAAACTAATCAAGGGACTTGTTGATAATCATAGGTTCAATGACTCCCTGTTATGGGTCCGAGTAGGAAAAATGAAAGGAAAGACCTATAATTTCTTAACTAGGGGGCCTGTTTATAAAGCAATCCTCAAGAAAAAGATAACAAGGAAGGAGGATATTGGAGGAAACATTGAAATACCCTATAACATAGGAAGTCTGAAATGCATAAACACCCTAGTAGACCAAGGACCCGACGTGAACGTCATGCCCCTCTCCACTTATATG